>MPNW01000809.1:24096-34096 GCA_011800805.1 Hirudo medicinalis | reverse complement strand
ATTTTCAAAACATTATTAAGTGACCTTCATTCCTCATAACCTTCGCCTCTTCCAGAATCTCCGTGGAAGCGAGACCATTTCCGTCAGCGTCATCCGTTGCCAAGACGACGAGGAAGAAGAAAGCGATGTCGGAGAAGCACAGGATGACACGGCACGGAAAAGCTTAGCTTCCAAAACCACCAAGAGTCAAGGAGGGCCCAAGGCTGACGTCAAGTCCAGACTGAATCTTCTCGATAGTCGCCATTTTGTCAAAAGAACTTCTCTTCCTGTGCGCTATCAGACGGTTGCCTGCGTTGAGGCGCTAGATTTGGGGGACTTCCTGATCGAGAACCAGGTTGCACCCACGGCCACTCATCTCTGACGGACGATTGGATGCGTAAAATGAAAGCGACGGCCGAGTGGAAAATTGCTTGGGAAAGAAAAGAGAGTTATGATGTCTTGGTGGAAAATTATTTTGGATGGAAGACGGAAGAATAATGTTGTTCCTAATGCACTTTCGAACGAAAGAAGAGGCAAGAAACCTCTTTTGTGGTCAGGGGAGGGAATGGAATCTCTTTATCACTTTTTTGTGTCACGAAGAAGGGTCCAAACGAACCAAGCGAATTGAAATGCGGAACAATTATTAGAAATTCATTTCATGCTCCAAGTACTTCGTCATTTTATGCGCATCATCCCTTGGTACGGATATGTCGATGTAAGCCGCTGCGATGCGAACTTTAAACCGGACTGGATTGTCCCTGGAAAAAGGAGATAAGAGTCTTACAAGACAAGAATTCCAATAGATTTCTTTGATCAATCGATTGATTGGTCGTCTACGATTGGTTGCGATTGTTTATTTCCATTGGAAAATTTCTATCGTTTCGTCTTCGGTTTTGACTGCTGATCCGGACCGTCGTATACTTCATAGTTACGGATTAGTTCACTTTCCAGATATTTTTTTTTCCTCTTTTTCTTCTTTATGCAATTTTAGATCATTTTTTAACCGTTCTTGACTTTAAACGATTTGTTTTGTTTTTTTTTTTGTCTAGCGCAGACGTTCTGTTAAATAAAAGTGTGCTTCCTGCGACATCAGCAAAAAGCATGTCGCGAGGGATCGTTGCGATTTTTACGAGCAGGAATGAACTTTAAAAGAGCTGATTCAAATAAAACTATTTTAATTCTTTTTTCCCGCACTTTGTTTCTAGACCGGCTTATTTACGAGTCGGCCATGTTTATTGCCTGCATCACGTAATCTCGAACGAACTAAATTTGGCCGGCGTGAATGGTTAGCGGCCATTTATGAATCGGTCCGCTCGCAATGGCTATATTTATCACTCGAATTCTATATTATGTGCAGTTTATTGGCAATCTCCCAGTCGCTAAAATAAAGCCTGGCATTGCGACGCGAATGCGGACGTCTTGACCGATGGCTCCCGGTGCCACATTTTCAAGCCCTATAAATGCTTTAGCATGATATGAACAATTATTTGCTGAGTGAATGAGCATGACATATTGCTCTTTCGTAGCGACAGGACTATGCGATATTAGATGAAAATTCGGTCGGAAACAAAAACTTTCCCCACCCGTGTAGCGCGAGCAATTTTATGGCTTATTACCACGGATGGAAATAACAAACTTAATCAGCCGTGATGGCAGGGCATAGGTTTTGCGTAATTACATTTTCAATCATAAAACTGCAGCTTCCAGGTTTTAATCTCCTTAGCATGCCGACCTCTGACACTTCAAAGAAATTATAATTCGTAGATAAGATTGGAGTCCAGTATAAACGTTTCTAGGCTTTTTATTGCACAAAAGATGATCTAGGATCTATGTGATCGCATGTCGGCACGATTCTTAGAAGTGATCCGACATAATGCAATGCAACCTATGTAAGCCTGACTCGAACGTTTGCTCCCGAGACTATATATAAATGATCCCAACAACGCAATAACTTGTCCTCTTTACAATGGAAGCAGTGTTTCTGATTAAACCATTTAATATTTACAAGCAATCTCCAATTATAACAACACTTTTACAACACAGGCCACAGCACAGTTTGAATTTAGTACATGAACCTCTGCAGCTCGTCAGAACCGGGCCAGGTAAATGGCTTGTACAGGAACATGTAGATGGCAAAAGAGTTGACTGCTAGGTATGCAAGTGTTTCCAACAAAATCTTGATGAACCCTGGCTGAGGTTCCAGGTTCAGTCTGACGAGAAGGAACGGAACGATGAAATATCGGAACTCGAGCAGCGACGACGGAGCCAAAGCCAATGAGAGACAAGTTGAAAATCCCAACTTCCACAGCCGACCGGCAGATCCGAGCGAAGACCAAAGGGCAAACATGGAAAAGACGTAAAATGGAGCGAGCAAGTAGCGGACGGATGGATGCCTTTGGAAAATGTTTTTCCAGACGTAAAAGGTGTAATGACGATTATCGGAAATGAGATACCTGTGGGTCGTGGTGGTGAAGTGTATCACCAGCAATGTTATGATAAGAAACATTATTATGGCCTTTTTGGTCCTTCTACAGAAGGTGGAGAATTCTCTCAAGACTTTGCAGATTGGAAGCACAGGAAGAAGAAATGCGAACGAAAACAAAGAAAAATACAAAATCTGGCAGAGATGGAGCCCAGCCTCGTGATCGGATTTTGCTCCAAGAACGATTCCTCCGTTGAGGACAAGAAAAGATGCAAATGCCACCACGACAACCAAGTATGGCCAGACAATGCCCGTAACATCGACGAAGAGATTGGCCAAAGGTTTGAAGTTGAAATTTGAAGCTGGTTTTAGGACAAATTGTAAATTGGCCTTGAAATTGGTCTTCAGGTTGAGTTCACTCCGTGCACTCCTTTTCTCTCCGACCAAGACAGGGTAGCCACTCACCCACCCCATGAAGACCACCCAAACTATGTTGGTCTGCCTGAACAAGACTGACATGGCTCCAACGACTGCAGACGACTTGTGATAGTTGTGGAGATGCAGCAAGTAGGCAAACAGGACAAAGAAGGTTGAGCCTAAGTCAGTGTAGTAAAGGAAGTTGAAAAAATAAAGAATGGGGAACAAAGACATCGACAGTCCGGAAAGAGTTGCCAGCTTCGCATTCTGAGTCTGAAAATAATAATAATAATTTAAAGAATTAGAAATAAGTAAAACGTTCATTTGATTATAAACTGTAAAACGTCTTAAAAGCAAAGCTCAACATCAAATCTGTTAGAGAAATCACAAGACAGTGAAAGTTTAAAACTGTTATAAAATCTGTAGCTCGTGTTCAACAAATGTAACAAGATTGGTATTTGCCTTGGGGCCTTGCTTCTTGGTCACAATCATCGATAAAGTGTAGAAAATTCCGATGCAGAAGCCAACATTGATGATCCTAAGGTAGTAAGTTTGGCAAAGATCTGACTTTAGCACATGTCCAAGTGGTTTTAGCAATCCTAAACTGAACAGATACAGGCCAGGTAAAGTCGTTATCATCGGATCCCACTAAATAAAAGCATAAAAGTCACTGTATTCAAACAACCGACCAGTGAGAAGCTGAGACTTACTGTTGAAAAGGAATAATTGCAATATGCCTGGACTTGAGGAACGTGAAAAATCTCATCCATGTATGGATTGGGCTGAACTTCGTAAACCATTAACATTATTAAGCGCGTAAACGACGCTAAAAGGGCAAAAATTAAGTTAAAAAAGTAGTCTACGTCTGCATACATTGTTGGTCGTGTTTGCATAGAAGCGGTCTAAAAGTGACGGGGATAAAAATTTTTAGAGCGTAAAACATTGTAATGTTGCTAGAGAAAAACATTTCGCCACCTAATGGCAAAATTTCATTTTAAAGTGTGAATAATTTAATGCAACTGTGAAATTGTAAAACCTCCTTTTCATCGTCTCAAGCGAACATTCAGATAACACGAAAATGGCGGCTTTCGGAGATGAAAAAATGGAAGGGTTTACGGATCGGCCCTGGAATTCTCTGCCAGAAAATCTATACGATTATGATTTACGAAGTAAGATATACAAATCGCTACATTGTTTAAATTTTATTGCCGCATAATTGCTGCGATTACATGAATTACAAACAGCCCGATGTGCCAATCAGAATCAGAGGAGGGTTTATTGTAAATCTAAATTTTTGCATTGTAAACGCATGTGCCAATGAATTTGTGCCACTGGATCATTGACTGTCCTTGTATTTTTCTTTTTTGTGGTGGTTTTGACCTCGATTTGTCATCTATTTTAAACAGAAGCAACTGGCGCGACTACAGAAGACCCAGCAACTCAACAAGAATCCAGTTCAATGAAATTAAAAAAAGAAGGCTCGTCTCGTTTTTAAGCATGCCACAATGATTTGATCACTTTAGGATCATTGTCATCTTGATTTCATAATTTGATGCTCAACATCTATAAACATTTTCAGATATGATGCTTTATGGCCTTTGTCCAGCACAGGATGAGTTTTTTCTTGCAATATGTGAACGATGTAAACTCCTTGTCAAGCCACAGGCCTTAAAAAAACACATTGGTCAGGCATAGTTTATGAAAGATTTTGTAATATTCTAGATCAGATTTTACTCATATAGATTACAATCATCATAACTCTGATATTTAGATTTGTTTTAAATTTTGTTCCATGATTACAATCATAAGTTGCTGAGATTTTCAATTCCTCATCAACGATTGTCACTTCAGCCATCAGGCATAGCAACACAGAAATCAACAACTCTAAGATGTCTCTGTCGAAAACAAATGACCACACGATTAGGCAAAACTCACACAGCCAGCCTGAGCAGTTCAAAAATCCAAGAGACTACCTGGGTACCAAATCCCAGTCGGTCGTGTCTTCTAGATGTCACACGTCTAAACACTCTGGCAGGCGTTCCAATACTTTGGGAAAGCATTCTATCAGCTCAGACAGTTCTTTTAGTAAAAATTCCAAAGCTCCAGCGACGACCAAAAACTGTACGAGCAAAAACGAACCCAAACTCTCGGTCGAAGCCTCTCGCCCGACGCTCATGGAAAGGATCACGGAAGGTTCGGAAAGAATGAGTTCCATACTCCGAAGCAAGCCTTACGTCGACATTGCAAGGATAGATTCCGACATAATGTCGCTGATCTCGGCCATGGACGAGTCGAATTCGGAAAATGGCAAGGTCTCCGATTCTATTGACGTAAACGGCGAACAGCCTCCAAAGCTGGAGCCGGTGGTGATGCTTACCAAGGAGACGAAGTCAGAAGTTCTCTCAAGAAGTGAACCTCAAAAAATATCCTTAAACCTTCTCGACCAGAAGGTCTTGCCCCGGCACCATGTGGTGCTCGCCAATACCCTGGCAAAGACTTTGAAGTCGTCGGCCCCTTTCCTACTGTCGAGCAAGAACGGCAAGCTGTCTTCGTCGAGCAACGAGAACTCCCAGCATTCGGATTCCAGTTCAGAGGTCAAAGGGCTACCCCAGCCTTTGATCCAGGTAAATAATTGCCTTATTTTTCTGCTGTCCCATATATTTAAGAAGCTCTTGAGGCACAAACACTATACCCATCCTTTGTCTTCAACAAACTTAAAAATGCGATCATTCCTCGTCATTCTGCGTCTACATTCTGTGTGCATGCCACATTTGTAGCTAGAGTCCATAGAAAGTTAAAACGAGCGAAAGCTAAATACAAAGGTGGAAAAGCTATTGACTTTAAAAAATATTATTTTTTAATATTTTAAATATTTTTAATTTTAAAAGATTCAAAAAAGTATTGTTATCGAGTAACGCTAGCTCCAAAAAGCATCGTCAATACTCATTTCGATACTGTCGGCCAAAAGTATCGCCGATACCAATACCGACACTCAAAAACCATCGACGATAGTACATACCAACTTACCAATACTGCGATATTAACAACCCTTCTTCAAACAAAATAAAAGCTAAATAAGCAACTAAAAGTGTTAAGTAATTATTAACGGGTGCATTCATTTGAATTACTTTTCGTCTCTGCAGCTCAATTTACAGAATCTAAGGCCGCTGCTCAGCAAGACCGTGATAGGCCATTCGTCGATACTGGCGATCAAGAAAGCTCAAATGTCGACAATTAATCACCTGCAGCCTAATCTCAAGCAGACCTCGTCGCCGTCGCAACTGCCTCCCCTACTGAGCAGCTCCTCCATTTTGGTTCAGAAGGCGACCTCTTTGTCGCCGTCAATAACCTTGACATCTCCAAAGCCCCACCTGATCCTTGCCCAGAGTAAATCTTCGCCAGCTGCCAGTGGAAAGTCCAGCAAGAAGAAAGGGGGAAACCCAGACCATGCCTTGTGCAAAAGTTAGAATTATAATGGTCGACGTGGTTCATTTATCTAGCTCGGCATGCAGGTTGGCCGAATGGGTTGCGTTCCTGCATGCGGTCGTANTCACATCCCATTGGGATACAAAAGGCACTCAAAATATCGGCTAAATATACATAAATATACATGCTCATGGCATCGGAAGAATTTTTCTGCTGTCCATTTGATGTGGTGCTCCTTCCCAAGGGCATTTGCAGGGTCGAGCGAACACTACAGTCGTCGTTACCAACGCACGCCTCTAAGTCGACTTGCAATAACTCGTCGATAATAATAATATTAATAATCGATTATTGGACGAGCACGTAATAGTTGCTCGGACGAACGTATCGGACGACTTCGTTCTATATCCTAAATTTGGATTTGTTTACTCTCAGATCGCCAGTACGACCCCGACAAGCACTGCGGAGTTCTGATCGCCGAGACCCAAAAACCGTGCACGAGGTTTCTCACTTGCAAGGTCGGTACTCCAGAGGCCTTGTAAAAGCTCTGATGATGAAAAACTTATTTGACTTAATAATGTCATAACAATGTTGTGGATAATATAATGTAATGTTTTATGATAAAAAAAAAGTCTGACCATCAAAATTTTAGTGGTCAATTAAAGTTTAACGGCTTGAGAGGGCCACGGGATTGTTTTAGTTTTTCAAAACATTATGGGGTGCTAGGGGTGGTGATGATAATTGTTTTGATAATAAACTAATATTATATTACTTTTAAATTGTTAGTGTTACTTCTTTGACCATTGTTAGTATTATTGTTGTTGTTATTATTATTATTATTATTATTATTATTTTTAGTTAAGTTAAGCGAACTTTAATTACTAGCATCATCCAATCATCTTTTGAATTCTCGTGCACTCGATAGACCCATCCACTGCTACAACGGCGATCGGTCCACGGGAGAAGCAAGCCCTTCGACGAGCTGGTAAGGGAACAAAGGGAGAAGAGGCAAGCCCTAGTGAGGGCAGACTCAGAAGGTAAGGAACACAAGCTCCTTCCTGGCACCTCCATCCTCAAGGTGGGCAGTTTGTCCAGGTCCAATGCCATTGACTCCAAGGCCAATCCAATGAGGAGTTTGTTTGCAGCCAATAAGAAGGGTTAGTTGATGCTGATGATGATCTTTATAAACATGCACTCGAAAAACTCAATTGAAATTTGCAATAGTTGTTTTTTTAGCTTTTTTTTTTGGTATTAATGGTTTCATTGGTGTTTCACTTTTTATTTTCAGTCAAAATTTATTATTATTTATTTTATTCATTACGCAATACCGATTATTAAATTGCTAACGTACCGATTGTCGTTCTTCTTTCGGCATCTCCAGGTCCAACGCTCGTGGCCACGTGTCCTAACGTCGTGCTTCCTCAAAAACCAAACCACCTTCCACTCTCAGCCTCCATCCTCACTGCTCCTGGCGATGCCGACTCGATGCTCAAACTCCTGCCCGATCAGTCGCCATCGGAGGACGTATTCTCGGGACTGCTCTCGCCGTCGGGCATGCTTCTCTCCCCGTGCGGTGCCGGCACGTCGCTGTTTTCCCCGGAACCTTCGGGAAACTTGGAGAGCTTCACGAAACTCAAAACGGAGGCATTGGACGAAATGGATTTTAGTTTCCAAACTCCAGATGGTTCCATGCCTTCACTTGTACCCTTCGAGATGAAAGAAGAGGACATGGCATGGCAGAATGAGGGCAAGATCGGGATCAGTCCGGCCAGTGGCGAAATGCTTACCCAGATAGACATAAAGAGGTATCGATTTCTGTAACAGACCTTTCAATATCGACAATATATCGGCATAGACCCCTGCAATAATAATAAACTTTTAATTTCCGAGCCTTGATCTCGGAGATAATATTTTTTCTTCATGCAGCGGAATTAATAGATCGCCGACTTTGGCAATACGAGCTGCCTTCAATTCTTAGCCTATCAAAAATGGCATAGTTTTTTATCGCACAGGTTGATCAAACGAGAGCCGTTCGGCGAACATGAGGAGAACTGTTCGGGCGAATACGTCGAAGATCACAAAGAGTTTTACGACGAGAACGACGACGACTTCTCCCCGGCAAAGAATGAACTGGGCATCGCCAACCATCACCCAAGACCCATAGCTGTAAGTGATAGCTGGAAAATGTCGCACACTTACCTTTGCATCTTCCATTTTATTACTTTCATTCAATTTGTCGTCATCTTCCAGGCAAACCACTTCAATTCTTGGCTCCACGGAGATGGGAATTACGTTTTCACTCGACGGGGGGAAACCTGCCGGGCTGCCCTGATGACCGCCGTCCGACCGGAGGCTCAACTTCCCGAGCCGCCGAGAAAGTTCGAAAGATTTTTAATTCATTTTTTTAAAGATATTTATTGCTAATCATTTCTTCGAATAATTTTTTAGATTAATTTAATGCTTTATGTTGATTTGTTAAATTTATCGAATTTGCCTTTTACTCGTGTATCCATATCGCTTTGAATGGCATGATCATCTTTTGAAATCACCCAAGGTTCGAATGATTTCAGACGACCTCGTTTGGATTCTAACACGTCTAAACCCCCGAGCAACATCTCTTCGACCTCTGTCAATCCGTCCGCGTCCGAGGACCAAGCGTCGTGCAACCAACATCACGATGCACCACAGAAATTTATCTCATCAAAATTCACGAGCATCAAGACCCCCCCTACAGACCTCGTTCGTTTGAGCCCCCCGTCGGCAACCACGGAAGTTCCCTCTCAACTGAGGAAGAGGCTGGAGTCGAGGTCTTCCTTCCAGTGTCCGCTACTCCCGCCGAACGTGACCCTCACAAGGAGTGGCATCATTCCGACTCCAAAGTCTTCTTCCTCACTGCTGATCTCAACCCCTGCCAAGAAGCAAATCAGTCTCACCCCCCTCAACATCTCTCAGATCGCTGCCTCCCTCAAGGGCGCCAGTGTCTGCGGTCAAGTTTCGCTCTCAGTGACTTCGACTGCAACGACGGCCATAGCGAGCGCCAAGGGCAGTCACTTGGTCCACTTGACCCTTCCGACCAGCGCAGTGGGCGGGGGGCTAGCACGGACCCTGTTGGCCATCTCCGCATCTCCTGGAACAACTGCCGCACTGTCGTCTTCTGCGATGACTGCCAGCAAGACCCTAGCTCAATCGATAGCAATCTCAAAAGGTGCTACTCTATTGCTCCAGCAACCGACGGCTTGCCAGCACTCGGTTCTCTCTTCTACAGTGATACTTGCCCCCTCAAAAGGAGCGAACCAAAGCAATCTCTTCACCATTCAGAACTCCCCAGAAACTCTCCTACAGCTGCTGCCAAGAGGGGCGGTTCAGAATGGAAGGGTGGCCAAGAAACCGACGTCCGTCATTCTGGCCAACAAAGGGAAGGCTGGTACCGTCGATCTTTCAAGTGTCGTGGGCCTCGGGCTGAGACCCCCAAATATTTTTCTTTCAACTTCGGGTGCCGGTGCTTCCTCTTCATCCACTTCGACTTCTTACCCCTCGGTTGTCGGGCTCAATCTTCCAACTTCTGTCGTATCGAAGAACAGTGGACAGGTAACATATGGTCTTCCTTGAGGGCCATTTTCTGCTACTTTTGATATAGTATACTATAGTACAGTATGGTATGGTATAGTATAGTATACTATAGTACAGTATGGTATGGTATAGTATAGTATACTATAGTACAGTATGGTATGGTATAGTATAGTATACTATAGTACAGTA
>MPNW01000809.1:0-24090 GCA_011800805.1 Hirudo medicinalis | reverse complement strand
ATACTATAGTACAGTATGGTATGGTATAGTATAGTATACTATAGTACAGTATGGTATGGTATAGTATAGTATACTATAGTACAGTATGGTATGGTATAGTATAGTATACTATAGTACAGTATGGTATAGTATACTATAGTACAGTATGGTATAGTATACTATAGTACAGTATGGTATAGTATACTATAGTACAGTATGGTATAGTATAGTATACTATAGTACAGTATGGTATAGTATAGTATAGTAAGGTATACCTAGTAATTTATGCTGCTAGAACGTTAATCATGCCTCTAAAGCTGCAAAGAATTAAGTTGACATAAATGGCCAAGTAACAACTCGAATTAAAATATGCTCGACTTCACTAATCTTTAAATTTCGCGAGACACTCTCTGGAAGAATTCTAAGAAAGTGAAAGTGGAAATCGCGCGCAGACCTTGGTCGGCATCACCATCGGTAGTCGTTTTCCTTTCCGCAGATTCAGAACCTCGTCCTGAGGCTGCCCAATGGAATCGTGGATGGCAACAAGAGCGTCATCGGCCAGGACAGCATCGTTAGAGTTTCTTCGTCCTCATCTTCTTCGTCTTCTTCCTCCTCCTCGGTGATGGTGGTGACATCTCTGCCTGGTAAGTTCAGGCATTTGGTCAGGATTTCGGGTTCTGAAATTTATGGTTTGTGGAATTATGGAATTAGATGTGGCCGACCGACGTTGATTCTACATCTGGAAGCTATTTCGGTTCCACTTTTTAGAGTACGAACGGGCAGAGTTATTTTGCAGACCGACCAATCAACTCTGTCCTGCTCATAAACAACAAACGACTCGCCTTGAGTTCGACTGCCACCGGTGCCGTCCATCCGTCCCATCAATCCATCAACCTCTCGTCGGTCCTGGCCAATCAGAGACAAGCGTCTTCTCAGTCTTCGTCGTCGTCCAATTCGGGCCTTCTACTGTGGGGCATAAACAGCAGCAACGGTACTGGCAGCACGAACGTCGTGACTCTGCAGCAGCAACAGAATCAACAACCCCAACAGCGACTCCAGAGGGTCCAGTTGGTCAGCAACCAATCAGCCGCCATTGCAGGAAACATGCCATCCAATCATGTTAAGGAATCTTCTGCAGCTCAGCTGACCCGGATCAATGGCATCTCCCCGAGGAACACCCACATACTTCTCGGGATTCCCCAGAAACGCCAGTCGCCCTTTCCGGCCAAGAGTCAACTGGTTCTCGGAGACCTGGATGACCTCGGGGACCTCCAAGCAGAAGAGGAAATCCTGACCCAGTCGACTTTTCCCAGCCCCCATCGGGTTATCCTCAAGGGGGGAAGCACTTCTAATCTCTTATGACTTCTTCGACTGTTGACTTTCAAGAAAATGGCAGTTGACCCAGGTTCTGGGGGTAAGGTTTTGTGCCCCATGGTTTTATGGAATTGAGCTTGTCAATGGAAATGTTTTATCATCGACTGTTGGCTTTCCTTGTCGCTGGCTTCCTTCTAATTGGTCGGGCCAACCCTCCGACCGATCGGCATCTTCCACTGTGATTTATAAATAGCAGCAGCCCGGGATGTTTTATTAACCCAGTTTGTTGGCAAACCCGACATTGATCATTACTAAAACCACTTTTAGATTCGAATGCTATTACACTTTTTTTATTGACATTATAATTATCGTTATTAGTTTGTCTTATTAATAATTTGTTTTATTATTTGGTGGATTACTTCTTAATTAGCTAGAAGTGTTTAAAGATTTTTAGTCTTATTGCGGCGTGTTCGCTGATTGCGGGAACGAGGTCGGCCGGGTCTGTCTGTCGTCTGCTTCTTCGGATTTTTCAACGTCATAATATTTTAGGTTGAACTCTAGGAAGGGCCGATGATGTTGATGTTGTCGAAAGCAGTATGATGATGATGATGATGATGATTCGTTGGTGTTAGTAATGGTGGCTAAAGTTCTGCTCGAGGATTATCCCATGGCAATAGTCGTCGATGTCGACAACACTTTGAATTCTTGTTGTCGTGGCGAGCAATAATTTTGCTTTTGTCTCCTCCCCACTGCTGTCTCCATGGTTACCTGGTTCTTGTCGTTTGTCGTTCGTGTTCATCGCATAATGAGATTGTCTGAGGACGCTCCGGAGACCTTCACGCGGCCCCCGATCCCCCTGCGGTCGCTGCCGTGCGACCACCCGATCAGGCCCCTTCGTTGTTTTGGTGACCTTGACTTTTTTAGAGGATCATTTCAGTATAGATTTCAGTTTTTAAACACTTCGATAGGCCAGTCACTGTCACTCTGTTCGCTTATTATTAATATTTTTTGTAATTATTTTCGTTCCAGTTTGAACCATTTTATCATGTTATTCAGGTGTTGTTGTTGTTGTTGTTCCAAAAGGTATTATCATTTTATTGTTGCATCATTATCATTACATGTTGTTGTTGATGATATCAATCTCTGGCAACTCGAGCTGGGTTGGCCAAAAAATCATTCGGTGGAAAATGTCGATTTTCTTAAGAGCTGGGGAATTCCAAAAACACCAAATTTCTCGATCCATGCACCGCAACCCTTCCCCATCCTCTGTTAGTATCCAGTGGTTCGTGTGGTGCCCCCAATAGCCACAACATGTCTTTCGTTTGTAGGGTTCTTTGCGTTTTGATGGCCGAGTTCATCAAAACAAATTGTGTGACATCTTTGTGTGATGCTGATTTGTGCTGATCGAAATGGGGTTGATTATGATGATGATGATGATGATGATGACGGTGATGGTTGTACAGTAGCTATGTAACACTAGTTAGAACCTGTACCCAAACCTCTCGTTGTTACCATAACAACACAACAGGTCGAATGGCGCAGAGTACTGTCGTGCATGCGTGCGATGTCGCTGGAATCCACCAAGGACCGTGTGCTTGCTGCCCGCCCCTTATTGTATTCCATTCGGAGCCCCAAATGTCCTGATTTTGAGTGCATTTACTGAATGTTTCCATCGTCTGTCGGAACTTTCAAACGTCGTCGTCGACATGCCCTTTCATGAACGTTGTCATCCTCGCGATCGAGCGATGAAGTTTCTCCTTGGTACTCCTTCTCAGGTATTTGATTGTCGCCGGATTGGTAGATTTCAATCCAGTGGTTCGTTAGATCATACGTTGTTTTTGGTTTGTTTATTATTATTATTATTATTATCATTATCATTATTATTATTTTTTTTTTTTGTATGGTTGAGAGAGAGTCTTTCACATCGTTGAACTTTTTTGCATTTACAATCTGTTGGTCGGCTTTAGAGACATAACAGTTTTCTGCACTCGAGACAGCTCTACGTTTCCTCAGTGCAATTGCAAGGGGCAATGTGCGTCTCGTCTTAGGCGTTATTATTGTTGTTGTATTATTATTATTATTATTATTATTTTATGTATTTCATGACCTCAGCACTAAAACATGGTTGGATGTCCTGGAACCACCTGGAACCCTTATCCCAGATCTTTATTTTCCATGAGAACGAGGTCGGACGATGGTTGTGCTGATTGTGATGATTCACATTGTCTATTGTTTTAGTTGCATGTTGTCGGTTGTTTTCGATAGGTGCTCTTGTAAGGGAGCTCGAGCGTTGTACATAAACTTGTCTTTAAATATCGATTATTATTATATATTACATTATTATTATTATTATTGGCCACTGCTGTTATTATTATTATTGTTGTTGATTAGAATTGATTTCACTGTAACCATTTCCTTCATGCGACTTATTTTTTTACATTAGGCGTACGGCAGCAAAGAAACTAAAAACCTCTGTAAATAGAGAACTCCATGCTCCGACAAGTACCTAACGCCTCTAAATGCCCCGAGCTCATTGTAGCCAGGTCGGGGGGCTAAGGTGACAATATGCCCCGATCGGGCCATGTCTCGACCTTTTTGTTTTGGGTTACATCCAGTGACGACCCGGGGGTAACCCGGCTCGACCGGATTCTACTTTGCATCGGTTGCTATTTTACGTTTTATTTTATCATAGTTTAATTCATTTTTGTTTTCTTCTTCCATTCTGCCGACACCGTGCGACGTTGTTTTCGAGGGCGCCGCCCGCACCCTTTGGCTTCGTGGGCCCTGCGGTCGGATAGTTGTGACCGTCCACTACCCTTGTACATTCGGCTCTGCGCTCGCCCTGTAAATGTCAACGTTTCTACTCTGTAATTTGCTCTCCGTTCAAATCATTTCTTTCTTATCTTTTCTTTTTTTGTACGCATTTTACGGGTCTATATTTTTTTATTCTCGAGTTTAATTTAATTATTAAAGACGGAGGAAAAGGCTTTCTTTCTAGAGAGCTTCTTGCTGCTGCGGGCTCGTTTCCGTGAGATCGCAAGATAATGAAAAAAGAATGGGTGCAAACAATAATGATTTTGATAATGGGCTTTATTGCACCAACAGAGGATTCGGATAACTGTGGAAAACGTTTCAGTCCAGCCGACGACGCTGGCCGCAAACGATTCCGACATTGACGAGCAGGAAATGGATAAAGTCGTGCATGACGAAGAGCAACGTGGAAAACCAACAATGATCCTAATAAATAAATCAACCAATGGATGCGATAGAATGGTTAAATCGAATCCAGACGACGACAATAATTGAAGACTGGAAAGAAATGAAACAAATCATGCACAGAGTTTTTTCGTGACACGACAAGCAAGAAGCAGGCAATCCTGCATTCGACACGACCGATCGTCCGACAGGGATGTCAGACCGCAGGTGCGAGTCTGTTGATGACGGAGATGGCACTGTACACGAGGTTCCTCACGAACTGGGGGCACTGGGGCCTGGCACAGAGGGTCTCTGTGGCCACCCTGAGCTCGTAGAACAGTTGCCTGAAGAAACGATTTTTTAATCATTTTGCTATGACACTATGCTATGCTACATGAGGGTAAAAGCAATAATCGTTATGAGTCATGTTCACACCTTAGTCAGTACCATTGCAAAGTACCTATGGAAGGCGGATCTGCATAAATGGTATGAGAGCTCCCTTGATGCTTACACTTGTGGTGGTTTATAAATTGTTATTATTACTACATTATGTAACATTAACCATCTCTCCCAGACAATCTTATGGTGACTGTAATCTATCTAATCTTGAATATCTATCTATCCTGCTCATGCCTAAAGTTTTAAGTGACCACTCACTTGCAATAAGGATTCCTTCTGGAGCTGTACCTCAGGCTGAGGAATCTGTAGTATAAGATGGGCAGGAACAAGGTGCCTTGGCCGCTGTCGTCAAAAGGTCGTCGATTACTTAGACTTTATAGCATGGAATGGAATATTGTTAACGACATGTTTATTAGCACAGGTATTGCTGCATTTTGATCATTGCTCCTTGTTCAAGTAGATTTGTGGCAATTTAATAACACCTCCCCATATCAATGCCATGGACAGCCCCCCTCAAAGCCACAGGGGCACTCACCTGAACAGCATGAAGACGATCATAGGCATGAGAAAGATCTCGCTACAAGCAATGAAGCGCAGTATGTCCACCTGGCTGGTCTCGACTTTGGCGAGAAGACGACGGAGGAGAGACTCGCTCGAGAACAAACCAATCTGGAGGATGAGAAATATGGAATTAACATGGGAGGATATTATTTTTTTCCCTACGACGGTAAAGTAACAAAGGTCAAGAGTTCGAAGCTTACGTTGAGAAGCTGCTTGGTGTAGTTCTGTGCATGAAGGACAGCATACAAGAATAGGGGTAGGAGAGCCACTGGAAAATTGTGAGAAATAATAATTATAATAATAATAGTTAATTTATAATGCGCCATTTGCATAGTGTCAGAGGCGCTATATTAATTAATAGCTATACCCTAACCCTAATTTATTTGTTTGATTACACTAATAATAATGGTTATGTGAATTTACATTCAAGGCAGAGCATTCACACTCATCATCCTAGTGTGCAGGTTGGCCCAATGGGTTGCATATGGCGTATTGGATACAGTCATAATGGGTCGGGCTCAAAAACCGGTCTGCACTGCCACAAGTGCCCTTGGAAAGGAGCACTATATAAATGGCTAATTGTAGTACCTCTGATGCATTGTGTATGTGGTGCTATATAAATGAAGTACATTTGCATCCTTCAGATAGGACCAGTTTGATAACATCGACTCAAATTTATACGACACCTCACACTTGCCAGAAGTGAGAAGCACTGAGGTATCTGTGCAACAATAAATCCCTTCTCAGACACACAGACCTGAGCTTGCCAACACGAAAACATGGATTCAAATCAGAAAACAAATGGCAGTCAAACGACTCGGCCAAAATTACAACAAACTAGACACTAACTAGATACTGGCCCGGACGTCAGAAAGATGATGGAATAGATAAGATAATGGGCACTGTCCTCTAGGAACAACTGTCCCAAATACTCCCTCGTAAACTGGAAGTTTGGAACCCTCTGGTGGAGTCGAAGGGCACTGCTGATGGCATTGCTTAAGAGACATTTCTGGTAGTAGCTGAAGGGATTGCCCCTGGTGGTGGAATTGTGGAAAAATTGTTGAAATTAACAAAAAAAACTAATCATCATCATCATCACAAGCATCGTCGTCATCAATTAACATCAGCAAAACTAGTCACTACTGAGTTAAAAGTATAGAACTCCACTGCAACAACAAGTCATAACACTGCAAGTCATTTTGATGGGAATCACTAAAAATTCTAATAAATAATTCACTAGTAGCGAAATGGATCTATTATGATAATGAGCCCCAATGCTCTGAGGCCACATTCCAATGGGTGATGAGCTCTGCATATCATTATGGAAGTAACTGGTTAAGTTGCATGTCATTGTTCATATATTGGCATAATTGACCTTTTCAAAGTTTCGCTCCATTTCACTTCAATTATTTACTAATAATGGACAAGCAACGACAATAGAATTCACAAATTTAGAGCCATCAAAAAACCAATGTAAATTAGATTATAGAATTGCCTTAAGATGCTTAATAAAAAAAAAGCTTCAAATTTGGTCTTTCAAATTGAAAAAAAGTCAATTAACCACGATAAAATGGTAAGATTTAATGCCAATATATTAGAAAATATGTTTAAAAATTGTATTACCCCAGGAATGGAATGAAGAAGCTCAGGGCAAAAAATATTGTGCAGAGTCTTGTTAACCATAGAGCTGCTTCAATTTTTTTAGCAGTCATATGATTCTGAAACAATTAAGTAGATAGTGATTTCTCAATATAAACAGCTTTAAACATCAATAAATGCCTCATGAAAGATGGTCGAAGATTCTACAAACCACAATTCTGTTAAATCCCGAGGTGCCGTCGTTGTTAATGTGGCTGCTTTGTTCTTGCCTGGCGCTGTTGGAATTGGTGGCATTGTTGGAGTCACCATCTTCGTGAATTTCCTCAATTGTGGGCATGGCTACGAACCTATAAAATGGACTCAAATCAAATGAACAACGAATAAAAAAAAAATTCCGAATTGTAAGGTTCAAATAAAATATCCCACTATCCTACTTGAAACAACGAAGGCTTGCTGTACTACAACGAGAATTCTAGTTTATGATCTAGTTTATCGTAGAATAATTTTGCAGCAAAGACCTGTAATGCAAAAGAAAAAAATCTCAGGTGTAATTAAAATATTTTAATAATTGTATCATTAATATAAATAATAATATTTATAGAAAATTAAAAGTTTTATTTTGTTTACATAAAAAGTAAAATCAAGTTTGTGCTGACGACTTCCTACGTCTGTCTCACAAAGCAGGGCATCTGTTTGACATTTGAATAAACGTTGGCTTGTCCGATTTAGGTAAAATGGGAGCCTTGGATAGCTTTTCTTTTCTGGACGACGTCCGAAGGATGGATAAACGCCAGGTATAAAATGATTGAGTTTGATTACCTCATGAAAGTATTTTTTTGTTTTCTGTTGAACTTATGGTTCAATTCTGTGGTTTGCTAACTTGTGTTACATGGTTTTGTTAGATTATAGCTTATGTATTCTCTGCCATAAAATGTATTAAGCAACAATGTTGTTGTGTTTAAAGCAGTATTGGGCAACCAAGTGTTCTTGAATACCTTGTAACCAATTTGGCTGTTGAATTACATGTGGTTAGCTTTTGGACTAGTGTTTGTTTTTTTTTGTTTTGTTTTTTTTTCCTTTATTGAGCAGAACAAGAAATAAACAACAGATATATAAAAAAAACAAAATTATGTCTGCTCAAGGGTTGATCCTAAGGGATTAGTATCCCACTCTCTGGACATACCATATTTAAAAAACCATTGTATTGTGACTATTGGTCTATTATGTGTGGACGGAGACGGCTTTACATGTTTATTTAAAAATAACTTTTATTTTAAATTTGAATTAAGTACTTTATTTGTTTTAGCTGTACTACCAGGTCATGAACTTTGCCATGATTGTGACCTCAGCCCTCATGATATGGAAGGGCCTGATGATTGTAACAGGAAGCGAAAGCCCAATAGTAGTTGTCCTGAGGTGGATGTTTAACCTGTTAATTTATTATTAGTTATTTTTCAATTAATTAATTTCTCCTTATTTGGACATGATCTTAAGTAGTCTGTTCTAATCAGATATAAGCCAGGATGTGTGTTTTACGTTCTGTCATTATTAGGGGTTTAAGTTGGACTGGGATTAAAAGCAATAATGAATCCAAATTTTAAAAGTTATACTTTTATTTCATTAATCTGACCAACTGACGACTTATTGGTTTCGTTAAATAAGTATCATCATGAGGATGAGGTTATTAATTTGCACAATACATGCACATGTCCTCGTAACAACAACAATAATAATAGTAATATTATTTTCATATTTACCATTAAAATATATTAATAATAGTAATATTATTTTCATATTTACCATTAAAATATATTCACCCGTCGTCTGCATTCCATGTTCTGTACAGCGGCAGCATGGAGCCTGCCTTTTACAGGGGGGACATTTTGTTCCTCACCAACGTCGAGGAGGACCCCATTCGTGTCGGCGACATCGTCGTGTTTAAGATCGACGGTCGGGAGATACCAATCGTCCACAGAACTTTGAGGGTTCACGAAAGGTTTGCTCTCGTCTCGATCTCTTTGCACAAGCTGATCGACTTCATTTGAACATCAAAATGTTTGATGAACTTGAAAACTCAGATAATTCGTGTATTTAAAAGAAATTCTATTAACTAACTCATTATTATCCATAACCATATTGATATTAATGTTTTCAGAGACAATGGAACCATCAAATTCCTGACCAAGGGTGACAACAACCAGGTCGACGACAGGGGTCTCTATGCCCCAGGCCAGCTCTGGCTCGAGAAAAAGGACGTTGTCGGAAGGGCAAGGGGGTAAGGAATGGGGTGGTTGAACTTTGCACGGCTCGCCTTAAGCACCGTTTCAGAAGTTCCAAAGCATTGTTTGGCCCCATTGTCGGGCAGCGATGCAAACTGAGCTGCTGATAAGTGGTTTAGGAAGGAACGTCGTCATCAACAACATGTTTTATTAAAACGACAAATTTGGTCGAATGTGTCGAGCGCTTATCGTTTTACAATCGTAAGGGTTTGATGATATTAGTGCATAATATCAATAATAATTGATTTATTAAAACATGTTGTTGATGATATTAATGCATAATATCATTAATAATTGATTTATTAAAACATGTTGTTGATGATATTAATGCATAATATCATTAATAATTGATTTATTAAAACACGTTGTTGATGTTGTTGATGCATAAAATCAATAATAATGTTTTATTAAAACATGTTGTTGATGCATAATATCAATAATAATGTTTTATTAAAACATGTTGTTGATGCATAATATCAATAATAATGTTTTATTAAAACATGTTGTTGATGAAAACATGTTACTCATTGATATTGGTATCAGTGAGATGATAGTAGTGAATTTGCCAGGTGTCATCAAATTGCTTAGCGTAGGAGGTTATGAAATGCCGCAAGTCCACTCGATCGACTAATTATTTTGTGCCGTTGTTGATGTTCCAGGTACCTCCCCTACATCGGCATGATCACCATCATAATGAACGACTACCCGAAGTTCAAGGTAATTTGGTATTTCCTGTTTAAAAAAAAATGCAGTTTCTACTGTGAGACTTTAAAACTCGGTCGAATGTGCCGAGTGCTTATCGTTTTATGGTCGTAAGGGTTCTATAATATCAATATATAATATCAATAATACTGTGGCTGAACGGGTTGCATTCCTTACCTAAGGCGGTAATGGCAACGGTCGCAATGCGTCGTGTTCGAAACCCAGCCCGCACTGCTGCAAGCGCCCTCTGGAAGGAGCGCTATATAAATGGTTAACGAGAAGTGCCTCTGGCGATTGTCCAAATCATCTTAGTCATGCAACGGACTTTAATCAAATAAATAAATAAATAAAAAAATTATAAAAAAAGCGCCTCTGATGCAACGCATGTGGCGCTATATAAATGAAGTACGTTTACATTTTTACTGTCACTTAATATTAATATTAATAATAAATTAATTATTAATATAAACTTATATAATATAAATTATAAACTTATTATTAATAATAATTTATTTGATTTGATTTGTAAATGTTCGGACTTCGAAGCATTTATAATGAAATCTCTATTTTTCAGTATTTCACCCTGGCCATGTTAGCTGTCTTTGCCTTGCTCCACAGGGAATCATGATGATGATGACGACGCGATGGATGGTGGTGATAATGATGACAGCCGTCTAAATTATTCTTTCTAGGTGCTCGAGCAGCCCGAACGTTTTTGCCCTCGTTTCATTTTCGTGTCGTTGTCGTGACTGCATTTTGGATCGTTGATTTTGTTGTCGATGTTGTTAGCGGTAACCAATCCTAGGCATGTTGCTGGTCTTCCAAGCATGTCTGGACAGGCTGAACGGATAAACAAAAGTCTATTTTGGATCGAGGCTAGTCTGGCACATTCCCATTGATGAGGCTGTTGTTGTTGTCGTTGTTATTATTGTTGTTGTTGGTAGAGGGTTTTAAATTGTATGAAAAGCATTGCGACAATTAAACATTCGTCAACCCGCCGTCTCTGTACGTCGAATGTAGCAGCATTAATAAAAGTCCAGAATGGTTGTTACCTCAGGTTTTGTTGTTGCCCTGGCGCCTATTTTCCATTGGGCTTCGGTGCATGAACTTCGCACATTAGCCCCGGATAAGTATCGTAATTTCTGGGGAATTAATTGGCGCCCCAGATGTCGCGTCGCAGACATTATCAGGCCATTGCACTGCAAGTCGCCTTGTGCTGGCTCATACTCGTAAAAGCAAACAGAAGAGGAATATTTTGTCGTGTAGTTTATTTACTAATCAAAGCCTCGATGAAACAAAACCACGAGTAAAAACCAATTGATAACCAATAGATTGTCGTGAATTTTAAGGGAAAAAATCATTTGTAAACAATTTTTTCTGAAAGAGATTGAAACTCCAAAGAGTCGAAAACAAGTCTCGGAAGTCGGACCAAACTCCACTGCGTTTTTTGGAAAATTGCAAAGTAGGTCGCGACGAGGCTCAAAACGACTAAAAGCGAACGAAACGAAGCATAAAATAAAAGCCGAGACGGATTTGATTTCACGTCCGAAATCTCCTTCAGGGAAATGTGATTGACTCGAAGAATTCACAAAAAAAAAATAAAAGAAGAAACTCTTGCAAAAACCTGCCCTTGTCTCGAGGAAGCTAACAAACAATATGCACAAACCTATTGGTGATTAATGTGACCGTTTTTGCCAAACAAACAAAAAAAAACAAACAGATAGAAAATACATGCTAGAATCTTGCTAAAGATAAAAATATCAAAGCTGGACAGAGGAAAGACGCCCGAGATTGATCGACGTCCGATCGAATGAGTGGGTCTCGGACAGGACAGAATCGAACTCGAGGGTTTCGGGTTCGAGACTCTTCCCAAGCAAGTCTTGCGACAAAAAATCTTGCAAACGATACAAAAAATTACATTGATCGAGAGAGTGCAACGAGGCCGCTCGCCAATGCGAACTGGTCGCAGAAACAGAGGCTCACTAAAAAATAGCTCGAGTCCGGAACAAAAGAAAAAAAAAAAGCGAGCCGCATTCCACTGACAGTAGCGAGCGTGAAAGAGCAGGTCGTCAGAATTCTCGAAAGAGGAACCACGAGCAAACCCTGATCTGAGACTAAGCAAATGAAGTAAACTTGGTGAACGAGAGGATCAGAATAATGACTTTTGTAGAAAAAAAAAACAGCTCGGCGACGAAACACGTTACGATGATTTGCGTAACGTCCGTGGCCTTGAACTTTGACGAGACAAAAATAACTACCAATCTTACAGGCCAAAGACAGATGATGACTGTAAAACATGACGACCGATAATATCTTCTAGAATTCTTGTAAAGGGCCAATCGTTGTATATTGCTGACTGATCAATACTAGTGCACATTAATAATAATAATAATAATAATAACTTCACCATTGCAACATCATGTGATGATAACAACATAAGCAAGAACGAGATGGGCACGTACCATCGAAATGACTAACATGGCCTGAGCTATCGTTACTCACACACACGAGAACAAAACAAGGAAAAAAAAATTGTCAATTCGATGTCATCCCAAAACTAAAAATAACTCCCCAAGAGAGCAGCTCAACAGCAATAATAATCGCTCCGACAAGTTTGCGATCCCGTTCCTTTGAAAATAAAAACTGCCTTCAAAGCAGAGCGGGCTGCATTTCCTTCTGCTGGAGTTGGTGCTGTTGCTGCTTCTTGTCGTACGACGAACGGCAGAAAAACCTGCTCCAAGACTCGGCCGTTTTCCCCGAACACACCCAGAATCCACAGGCCACACCCACCACCAGAGTCATGAAGTGCTTGAGGCCGAATACGGTGAGATCCGGACGATGGTAGGCACTGCCGGCAAATCGGTTCAGATAGTCTCCGCAAGCCCAGTTCTGAAACTGGAAGCCGTCCTTCGATCCCGGAAATCCGAACGCCCCGTCATCCATTTGCATGACCCTCGAGGCCGAGAGGGTGGTGCAGAGCCTATGGTACCAGCCCTTCATCCACTCGTCGTGCCAAGCCATCTCATAGAAGAAGCATCCGACAACGATCGAGATGGGAACGACATAGAAGACTCCGAAGATTCCGATCCTGACCATCAGCTTCTCTAGTTTGTCGGTCCTTGATCCATCGTGCTTCATCACCCTCCTTACCCTGCAGAGCGAGAAGAACCCGGCCAGTAGGAAGATGGTGCCGATCGTCAAAATAGTAATCATGGGCTGATGACAAAAGCTTTGGCCATGTCGCCGTTCATAAGACCCGTGTAGCAGACCCCAGTGAGCATGTCTCCATCCACCTGCCCTAGGGCCAAGAGCACGATGGTCATCACTCCAGGCACTGCCCATGCCACAAGGTGGAAATACTGAGAACGGTTTTCCACTGCTTCTTGGCCCCACTTGAGCCCAGCAGAGAGGAAGAAGGTCAGGGTCAGAATCACCCACCATATGGAGCTGGCGAGGCTGCTGAAGTACAACAAGACAAAGAGAATGGTGCAGCCCTCCCTTTTCGTCCCCTGCGTGACCAGCGTGGTCACAAAGGGGGTGTCTTCGTCCAAGTACTTCTCGGTAAATTCGCTGCATGAGGCCCGATTCCCTATGGCGAACCCGACGATGTAAGCAATGGCTATGACGCAGTAGCAGGCCGAGATGAAGACGATGGGACGTTCGGGGTAACGGAACCTCTGGGTGTCGACGACAAAGGTGAGGAAGGTGAAGAGCGAACAGAGTAGGCACAAACAAGCAATGATGCAGACTATCAGCCTCATGAGCTCTCTTCTTTCGGGCGTGTTGAAGAGGTCCCCCTGACTGGTGCAAGGCATTCCGCAGTGCTTGATCGCCGTGTCTCCGATGACGAGCTTGTAGTCATATTTCACGTTCACCTTCATGAATCCCGGACAGGTCAACTCCTTTGGTGAGGGTCGGTTGATGGGTTTTTTGGTCTTGCCCCCTAGGCTAGGGACACCCCTGTGAGGAGGAAGTCTGTTGTTATTATTATTATGGTTGTTCTGAGACTCAGTCCTATTCTCTCCGACACACAAATCTGACTCAGGAAATCTTGAGCACTCAAAGGCTTCAGGCCATTCAAATCCAAAGTTGTTCATCAAAACCTCGCAGCCCTCTTTTGCCTGTTTGCACAAGGACTTGCATGGTGGCAACGCCTCGTCTAGAACCGTACAGACGGGGAAGTAGAGAGAGCAAAGGAAGAATTTGAAGTAGGAATTACATTGCACTTTGACGAGAGGTAAATATTGCTTGGCTATCGATCCCGCCTCCTCTTGAGTCGTGTGTCCAAACAAATTGGGCATTATCGTCTCGTTGTATTGAATATCTCTGCATAACTGAACCGTGATTGGCTCGCATTTTCCGTGAGTTGGAACACCAATCTCGACGTTACGTGAACCAGACCTTTGTGAAGCAGGCAGAACCGATGTTAACTCCGAAACAATTAAAATTAGCACATACGAAATTTTAAACATGCGACGATTGACTACAGCCTCTTGGCTGACTAATTTGGTTACAGACATCTTCAACGAATCGTCTCAAATCAGTGCAGAGGCCCTGAAAAACGAGCACATACAAACGCCATTACTAAGTAAATAAGACGAATGTGGCCTTAAAATGTTCGCTTGCATCTAAAAAAATTACTTTTTATAATGAGAATTTTTTGTAAAATGTTTTATTAATATAAATCACAATATCAATTCGACGCGTCTATGGATACTGATGATTAAAATTTATTGCAGCATTTTTGCATCACCATGCCTCAAAGTTTATCTTTAAAAATCAACTTTCTCGAATTATTTAAAAATGTTAAAATTACATAAATGACACTAAAAACCATGACATCTATACTGACGCGTCCTTGGAAACCTATTTCAAAAATCGAGATGGAAAGGAGAGGAGGACCGAAATTTACGTTTCATTTTCTGCCTTCCAAACAGTTTGATTCGTTAGAAAATAGAGATGCCAGAGATTGTCTTTTAAAATGGTTTGCAACATTTTTCACCATTGGAGTATAAGTCGAGAAAATGATTTAAGTTTTGATTTCTTTCGAAAGGTCTATGCTAAATAGGATAAAGGTGCAGGCATTTTCCTTTGATCAAACGTTTCAAGCTTATCAGAAAGAAGAATTTATTTTGGTCAGTAACTTTTCTATATCTGGATAATTAGGTCATATTTTTCAGAAGTGCGAATATTTGGTATCTCATAGTAATCTTTACATAGCAAAGTAATAGTAAAATACGTAATAAATCTCATAGTAATTTTAGGACTCTCATTGATAAACAAAATAATCTTAACAACTATCATACTATTTCTGAATTATGATCTTGCTGACAAATAATCATTTTGTTGGTTAAGGCTTTTCTTCAAGACCCCCTGGTTTTTCACAACCTTCAAATTATTTCCTCCAGTGGAAAATGGATGCCACTTGGTTAATTTTTATTTTAATTATATGCATACAGTTGCTTTCAGATTATCAATGATTTAAGAAACAATGATGATATTAAAGTAGTATTGTAAGTGATAATAATAAATAATAATAATAATAATAATAATAATAGTAATAATAATAATAATAATAATATTAATAATAATAGTAATCATGTAATACTCAGTAATCACTGATGATACATAGTGTAAATNAGAATCTTTCAATGGAATTAGGTCAAAAATAAGTTAAATTCCGAGGTAAGTTAATCGATCAAATTCAAAAGTCTTTGGAGAAATTGTTTTTAGAAGTTTGTTAAATATCAGAACAAACCATTTCTAAAAGGCTCACAATTAAACTGGTCTTGAACCCTATCGAAAACCTTTAAAAAAAAAATTTTATGTTCCCTAGTGAATCGGTTAAATTTTGAGTGAAATTCGGACGAAATAAATCTGAGATTTATTCGAGATTCCCTCACAAAAAGTTATAAAAAAAAGTAACTGGGTCATATTTATGAAGCCGTCCATTTCACACCCCTTGGGGGTCCGGATTTGCCCCTGCAAGTAGGTGGTCAATGCTTTCGCTTTGGCGCGGCTCCATTACATTACATTTATATTATGCTCCATTAGGAGTTCGAATCCTAGCCGATCGCAAGAGTCCTCCTAGACCTTATACTTTTCATAAAAGTCATTTGTAAAGGGGCCATCCCAACTAAGTCCGCTATCTGCTATAGGAAATTTATTTCTTTAATATTGTGTCTATTAAAACTTAGCTAAATCAGTATTAAAATGTTTGATTTTAACCTTTTTACTTTTTTATTATTTTAATTTATAAAACTCGGAACCTTGTTTGGCATAAAATGACTGCCAGAAATATGTGGAGTGATTGTAACGTCATCACGTTCCCAAAGAGGACTGTCCGGTGGTAGTGGCTCTTTTTCGAATACGTCCAAGACTGCATGGCTTATCCAGCCTTCACTGAAAGTTTTAAAGTATCATTTTAGTCGTTACATTTTAATGATGTTTGGCAAGGAACAAAACTTTTCCATTCATTCATATATATTCCATATATTTATAAATAACTTTCCTTAAAGTTAAAATCATCTTAGTCACGCAACGGATTTTAATCAAATAAATAAACAATAACTTTCCTTCATCGTCTCCAACAATGTCTTTATATCAGTGTATATGTATATAAAAAGTAAATAGGTAGTGCATATTTTCTGCAAATTTCTTATACATCCAACAATGGAGTTTATTCATATTTGGACTTTACGTCATTTGACCACATATAACACATTTCATTGTAAAATTTGGACTTCATGGAATAATTAAAACTCGTAAATTACGTAAAAACATGTTTTTGGCCCGTCCAAAAAAGATAGAAAGGGGTTTGCATATAAGCTACAAAATTAATTTAACAAGGTGCAAATGAACGTCAAAGTAGGTTTCTGTGGTATATAAACATGTTTACATTTATTTATTACATTTATATCATGATACATTTTACATTTAAGAAACTTGTCCAAATCATGTTAGTCATGCAACGGACTTTAATCGAATAAATAAATAATAACATTTAAGAAATTTTCTTTTTTAGGATTGAATCCTTCAGAAAAGATTATTCAAGATCGAGGATTGCTCAACAGGTCCATAAATGTTATTTCTAGTTATTTGAATGATCCTAAAGGATTATGGACTATGGAACCAAGAAATATCCGGGAAGAAAGAAGATTTGTTTCTGCCAAACAGGAGAGACTGCTGGTTAGGAGAGCCTCACTCAGAGGATGGACTCATTGATCTAGCCTTTTCATAAGGAAAGCAAAAAAATGATGGAAAATAATCTCCTGCCTTTTGATGAGAGGATGAATGGTGCTAATTATGCATTTCAACAGGATAACGCTCCAATCCATACTTCTAAACTGACAACGACTTTCTTCCAAGAGAGAAACATAAACGTTTTGAGTTGGCCAGCTCGTTCTCCTGATCTCAATCCAATTGGAAATGCTTAGGGTAAGTTGTCAAGACTGATCTTTAATGGAAGACAATTTAATTCTAAATCATAGTCGGAAGATGCCATCAGGACCTCATGGAATAATCTGGAAACTGACTTCATAAAAAAAATTAATTTTGTCGATGGATAAAAGATGTTTTGAAATAATAGAGAAAAATGTAAATATAATTTCATATTAAATAACTTTTTGTGTCAATAAAATAAATTTTGGTTGTTATTATTGACTTTTCATGTTTCCTTTCTATCTTTTTTGGATGCCGAAAAAACACCTGTATGAGATTTTTTTATTAAGTTTTAAAATAATATTTCACCAAATTCACTGTAAAACATTCGTAGCACAATTTAAATAACATACCAAAATATGTACACATACATATATGTGTGTGTGTATAACTTACTTTAGAGCTTTGACTATATTTGCTTCCTTGATAACATTACCGCGACCGATATTTATAAAAACAGATTTCTGATAAAAATTTCATATGTATACATTATTATCCACTTGAATATTCATATAATTTAAGGACAACTTTGCATCTGCAATGTTCCAGGACATTTCCATCAAAAATTCCATTTGTGCTGGATATATTTGGAAGTACGCTAACGATATAATCACTTGATTGAAGTAGTTCGACCAGGTTGGTAGTAAAGCTAAATATTTAAATTAAATTACGTTAACAAATTTAATTAGCTGTTAAGCAACACTGATTAATTGTAGTTACGTTATGTTTTTGAGCTCCGAATCAATTTGTTTCTTCTTTTTGATCAATGCCAATACTTTCATCCCACAGCTCATAGCAAACTTTGCAACTACATTAATTAATTTATTAAAAAATAGTGCAAAAACTTTATTTGATTAGACATTATTAATAAATTTTGGATTACTTTTGCTTCCGACACTCCCGTAGCCTACAATTCCAATTGTTAAGTCGTGTAATGGACGACAACAAAGCCTCTTCCTATAAATTAAATTAATTAAAATTAATTTATTGAACTAACACATCCAAATAATTTATTTATAATTAACTTTTGTTTGACGGTTGTATCCTTGAAGAGCAACTTGCATTGTAAGTCATAGAAATAATAACATTTATTGAGGAAATAAGCAAAACGTTAGCTTATTTGTTTTAAAGAGCCTATGTGCCTGCGTCGAGGCTCACTGAATATGTGTTGTCCAACATGTACGTGGATACATCAATCCAGAAGGGAGGCGTTCCAGGAGTGCTTGGCTGCTTGAGCTCTCCTCCATGATTTGGGAGGCTATTCAGAGAGCTAAGAGGTGTCGACTGAGTTTGTACGTTGTGTGGCTCGACTTGGCGAATGCGTACGGATCGGTGCCACACCAACTTATATGGAAGAAGTTGGAGATTCATCATGTTGCGCGTCACGTAATTCAAATTATTCAGACGTATTTTGACGGGTTCATGATGAGGTTCTCCACCAAAACGTACACAACAAGGTGGATTACTCTGGAGGTAGGTATTATAATGGGGTGCGCGATATCCCCCTCCTTTTCGTTCTAGCGATGCAACTTCTACTCAACGCAGTTGGGTCTAATGTTCCGGAGGCGCACTTAGGTAAGAGTTGGTGAATGCCTTCGTTGAAGGCGTTCATGGATGACACCACCATGTGATGAATAGACACTCTGGATAGCCTTCAATAGCCTTTTAGGGTGGTTCCAATTGCTTTTAAACCTGCAAAATCGAGAAGCCTCGTTAAAGGGAAAATTTGCAGCGAATATCTCGATTGTTGTACAACGACAACAACCGGACAACGGGTTCCCATAGTCTCCTCCTTTCCTCTTTCGAGGAACCGGCTAAAAGCCTGGGTCGTGTTTTTAATTATTCCCTCACCGATAAAAACAAGAAAATGACAGTCAAGTAAGTTGTTGAGGGGTTGCAGATAATTAGAAAGGCACCATTGCAGGGAAGGTTCAAGGTGTGGTTATTCCAGTTTGTGCTTCTTCCGAGGCTGCTGTGGCCATTGACGATCTATGAGATTGGCTTGTCCACAGTCGAAGTGTTAGAGAAGAAAGTCAACAGATGCATCAGATCATGGCTTGGGGTACCTCCAGGGATATCATCTGTTGCCCTATATAGCAAATGCGTAAATTCTACCTCTGAGATCCATAGTGGAGGAGTATAAGATCTCCAAAAAAAAAGAACGCAGTGGATTAAACAACTCTGCGGACATCCGGATTCGCGAAGTTAAACCACTGTTTAGAATAAAAAGGAAGTTCAAAGCACAGGATGAGATTGATAAGAAAATTTCCTAACTGAAGTTTGAGGAAATGCGAGGTCCTATCCAGACGAGCGTGTGACTATAGAAACAATTATCTCTCATCACTTCGCGAATGGCACGGAGAAGCGAATTGCTAAGATGTCAGAGCACTTCACAGGGATGCCATTCGACACTTGCCTGTCATAAAGGAGGACATTTGTTGGATGACCAACAAATATTACGGGTTGAAGTTAGTTGCGAGGTAGGATTTTTTGGATACCAAAATTTGACGGTGTTGTTATTTTATTATTAGCAATCAGCAGAGTTCCATAACTACTGTCAGAATGGAATTCAGCACATTCGATCACATCCCTACCAGCCTCACTGCAATGGACATGCTGAGCCGTTATGCATCTACAAATATGTTCAAGCGGACTATCCAAAAGCTAAAGGAAGAAGGAGTGATGGCAGACGCACTACAAAAGTTCCTGCTGACTTAAATGACTACACCGTGCCTGTCTTTGATTGGATTGAAAACGCCAACCATTGGTTAGACAACTGAGAATTCAATTGAATGACCTCCAAGTCAATAAACAAATGACGCATCTCCAAGAATTATCAAGAGATGGAAGAAGGGAAACCTGGACATCGCCGAAGAAGGATATTTTCTGAAGAAGATGCAGTCTTCGCCAGAGACTACAGTGATCCTAATCATTCTAAGAGGGTGTATGGCAGGATCAAATAACCACTGAGAAGATACGTCAACGAAGTCGAAGTCAATGGCAAGGTGCAACATTGACACTCAAATCAGCTGAAGAAGCGAGCAAGAGATGATGCACTCAAGGTAATGTGCCACACATTTGACCTGGCGTTTCATCCACCAAGTGAGACACCCCAGGCACCATCTGAGAGAGCAAGCACCTGAACCACCTAAGTGCTGAAGTAGTGCACGCCAGTCCGACGAACCAGCTAAGACCACAAGAGGCAAGACAAAAGGAGGAACCGCCCTCCTCCTAGAAGGCTGGAGATGCACCCATGAAGAAACAGTACCTCATAAGTTAGGAGGGAGGTGTTGTGAGCAGCCTAGATTCGAACTATTCTAGGTTGTAGCTTATGAGAGCTAGGAGCGCCAACTTTCAGTTGTTCTAGTTTTTGTACTGTGTGATAGTTATGTCATGTCTGGTAATAAACCGTTTGAATAAGTATCTGTTTTTGTCGAATTGTACTTAAGCCAGGTTATCACAAAAATTTAAAAGAATTTGTCTTTTCAATGCTTTTAACAAAAGTTCATCTGATACTGAAAAATTGACTTTTCAAGATGTTACAACCCCTAATGTCTACATATTACAAATTTATGATAGAATTCACCAACAATTATTATCTGCATTACAAATATGTGTAATCAATTTACCAAATGCGATGCCCTTGCAAAGTTTTATATTGTTGGAATAATCCTTCTTTTGATAATATTTGTCCCATGACATATTGTGCCATTTGTGAGTCAAAGAATCCTACATTTCTCGACAGCAGAAACTTTGGTGGAAACTGTAATTTTTGTGCATATAAAATAAATAATAATATCGATAAATAAATATAATATCGATCTTTATAATTTTATAGGATTTTTTCAGTAGTAAGTAACGTACTTTGTCAGCATAATGCTTTGTAACAGTTTCCACTCCTGAAATTTTGAAAATGTTAAATTTTTAAACATTTTCTGAACATTCAACATGTTTGCATAAAGTCAATAGTTTAAACATTTCATACCAGCGGTGAACATTTGAATCCATTTGGTGTTATCTAAACAGTTGAAAACTTCTTTATTTACAAATGTTTCGGGGTCAGTTATTAGAATGTCCACATTTCGTATGCATTCCTTTTCAGTTTGAGACACACAATCAATACTTTCTGAAAAATAGTAAATATGTTGCATTTCTTTAGTTTGCAGTCCATGGAATTACATTCCAAATACCCAAAACAATTCTTCTGACGTCAATATGTGGACTTTGAACTTTGAACTCTTTGAAAACCTCTTCAAAATAGCAATAATGTATTTCATCCATAAACAGCCTAGACAGAGATATAACGCCAAATTTAAAACTTAAATTTATATTAGACATTCCTTTATCGCAGATGTTTCGACAAGGTGAAACTTAAAAACTTAAGAAGATTTATCCGGATCTGGCAATCTGGTAACACCCAGCTTAAATATTGCATAGCTCAATAGCGATGATGGAACAAAAGTTATCATCTATTAAAATATCAAAGTTAAGACATGTTTTAAATTTAATTTCAAAAAATGATTTAAACCTAGGGAAATCATTCTCAAAAAATAAATTTCGTGAAACGTGAATAAAATAAAATTAATTGAATGACGTTATGATCATTTAAATTTTGAATTACCCATCTTCTATTTCCCGTGCAATCACGTAAAACTTAAGAAAATGTAATGTTTAGAAGGTCCCACAACGACTAAGTTTCTTTAAACATAATTTAGCACATCATCACAAAAGATCGCAATCACAATTTCTTATTAAAAGTTTTTGGAATTTGGTTATCAAATTGCAATAATTTAACTCCAAAAACTCGAGAACAAATCGAACAAAAAAAATTCATGGTTTGAAAGAGATCTCGCAGAAACGAGATGAATTGAATCTAGAATTGAATCAATTCATTCTTGTGGAAATTTCTTTAACCGCTTGGGACATAGTCGGTCCAGGACCGATTCGAAATTCCTATTCCTGTTGTCGAAAATTCTCGTCATACTAANGTGGGTCAATCGGTGGACGTTAGATCATTGGATGAATGATCTCACACACACACACACACACACACACACACACACACTGACAGAAACATTCACATATCCACAACCAAACGGATTCATGCACAGACAGACGCATAAAACAGAATATATCTTCCTCTTCTCTTTTTATAACAAACCGTTTAAATCCTTTTGCAACTTTCACGAGCGGAAAAGTGGCTGGAATGAGTTCCAGGCCCTTGACTTTGTGGAAAATACAATTAATATAGAATAATAATAATAATAATAATAAAATTAATAATAATAATAATAATAATATTGACCATTGTTGTTTTTCATATATATTGTACATATTGTTAGTAATAATTAATCACAACGAGAGTCAATAAGTCAAAAGTGAATTATTTGATGAATTATTTAGTGAATTATTTGATGAATTAATTGATGAATTAATTGGGAATGAACTATGAAAGAGTGAATTGTAAAAGTCGAGTCTTGAAAGAGATTTTTGTTTTATTTCATTCTTCGTTGGAACCGAGCACAAGGTAAGGATTCAAGTTATTCTGAATTGTTTGTAAAAAAATTGTCTTTAAAATAAATTTAATATTAAATAATAATAATATTAATAATAATACTATTATTATTATATTTATTACAATACATAATAATACATAATCATTATTATTATATGTATTATGAAGATGATGACGGTGATGATGAAGATGATGATGATGATATAGCATAATAGATTAATATTAATAAATATTATTTAATTAATATCTCAAAATTTTCTCAAAATCTTATTTCACAACATTTTTTCTCAATAAAAGTATTGCTTAAATTAACGAATCGTCCGTTATTTTCAGTTAATAAATTTAATAATTGGATTAAATATTATTAATAAATTTATTAATTATGATAATTATTATTAATAAATTTAATAATTAACCAATAAACCGATAATTTCTGAAAGTATTATTTATTATTTCGAATTTAATAAATATTAAAAAAAAATCTTATTTCAATAATATCAGTAATCAATTTGATGAATGCTTCCAAATGTCTGAAGTCACCTCTATATGTCACAAGTTCGTGAGTGTCACAAGTGACATCACATCACACATCACATCACACCACACATCACATCACACATCACATTACCCAGTTTCTTGTCGGCGTGACCTTAAGCTGTCACTTTTTCGAGAGATGTGTCTAAAAAGATTGATAAAATCACTGAAAATCAATTTGGAGTGACCAATTTCTCTATTAACAAGAAGTAATGTATTATTGCATTATTGTATTAATGTAATGTGTTATTGTAATAATGTAATGTATTATTGTATTAATGTAATGTGTTATTGTAATAATGTAATGTATTATTGTATTAATGTAATGTGTTATTGTAATAATGTAATGTATTATTGTATTATTGTATTAATGTAATGTATTAACGAAATGTGTTATTGTAATAATGTAATGTATTAATGTAATGTATTATTGTAATAATGTAATGTATTAATATTGTAATAAACGACGGGGCTTAATTTATGCCGAGTTTATTGTTGGGATGTTCCAGCAAATATTCAGTTATCAACTGAGTGGTATTAACTGTAAATACCACGCTTACGCAATAATCCTGC
>MPNW01000808.1:45750-73733 GCA_011800805.1 Hirudo medicinalis | reverse complement strand
GCCAGCACTGCGAAAAGCGGTTCAAGCAGTGCAGTCACCTAAGAACGCACGAAAGGGTGCACAGCGACGAGAGGCCGTTCAAGTGCGAACTCTGCTCCAAAGAGTTTCGTCAGGTGGGAAACCTGATCGTGCACAAAAAATCTTGGCACTGCTCTTGAATGGCACCGTGCTTCAAAGGCTTATCGATTGGTCGGGAAAAGGCAGGACGATGCAAGGCGTGCTTGACAAGAGGCCACTTAAGTGTGAATTGTGCTTCAAGGAATTTTGCCAGATGGCAAACCTGTTCTAGCATAAGAAAACATAGAATGCTCTTGAATGGCACGGTATTGGAGACATTTTATTAAATGTACGATATTAAATTCATCTAAATTCATATATTTAGTTTTCTTCAGTCTTGGGACTCTTATTTGTGATATTTTTTGATGACATGTATTTTGTGCGCTTCTATTGTGTGTTTGTTTTATAAATTGATAATTGTTTGCGTCGTGCTGCTCAGTGAAATCTTCACACATGATTTTTTTGGGATGAGTATCTGAGTCATGAATAAATCTTTGTTATTTTGTTCACTTTGTTATTTAGTTGCATGTTTTATAAGGCATTACCACTCGATTATTGACCATAAATCTTGAATATTATGAATTGATTATGATAAATCTTTCTGATTTTGCTTGTACGAAGTGGATTATTGAAATTGTTTTGGAAGTTTTCTGCTTGTGGGAGTAGGGATTTGTATTTTTGGTAGCACCATTTCATAGTTGATCAAAACTAAACCTTGTTGCATTACTCTCCATAACCAATGTAGTAAGCCAGAAGTTTGAAGTTCTTAATGTCCAGTTTTAAGAGCACCCAATTACAAAATAAACGTTAGGTGTTCTTAAAGATTTATCTTGAGGATAATCTTGCCTCACATTTTGTTGCATTTTTTTGGTGAGAGCTTGAAACTGAAAACTTTGATGGCCTAATGTTTATATACATTTGTTTTGTATAAACACATGTAATTTAAATAAACATATCTAAACTAATGCCAATATTTTTAGTTTAGTGGTTTTAGAAATCAATTTGAGTGGAATAAAAGTTAATATCCTTAATTAATAATGATTTAAATAAGTTATTTGACTTAATGCATGGACTTCAAGTAAGAAGTGTCACCTCCTCCATTCCATGTAATAATTATATATAACAAATATAATCATTTTGACAAATCTAGCTCGACGAGTTTTTGCGAAAAATGCAAATGTTTCATTTCACGAAATATTTTGGAGTGTTTTCTCAGCATACGTTTTTCGTGACGAGATTTTTTGTACTTTTAAAAATGAGACCTGAAATGAAATTAATAGCAATAGAACGCTGTTAAGACTTGGAAAGAGTTACTCAAAATCTCAAAAGAAAAATGCTTTCAGACCACATTTGGATTTTTAAGCCCTTTGTTGGATTTGTCAACTCAAGCTTTTAGCTTACACGTGTAATTTAAATAAATATAAGCTTCATAAGTTTTTTGAATTTTGCCCTCTTTTGCCGTTAAATCATACTTTGAACTTCGTCATATTTCACTCGAACATTAATGTTTGCATTAGTTCCCTTTTTGTTCCATTTGTACATTTTTAATAATATTTAAGCGAGAATAAATACGATGTGTTGCAAAAGAAGCGTGTAAAATGAGCAAATAAGTGCGTCACTTTGCAGAACTCATCCCTACGACTGACACAAAACCACAGCCACAGTTCGGCGGACACGAAAAGAAATAAAGACTTAAAAATAAACAAAAGTAAAATCAAAATCACTGCTTAAACCTCGATTTCAACCTTCGTGTCGTGTTTACGTTTCGCACCGTTTTGAACTTTGCTCTTCCTCTTCCTGTGTTTCTTGGCGAGTTCACCGTCCTTCTTGGCCACATAGACGAACAACTGCTGCGAATCTGAGTTCTTCTTGCTTCTGCTTGTAACTCTGAACGAATAGAGACCGGAGTCCTTGGAGGTGACGTTGTGAATCCTCAACCTCACATCTGTCCATTGCTTGTACAAGTGCTGACCGCTCTGAGAATTAAGAAACATTATTTATAATAAAAAAAAAAAATAATAATGCGATTGTTTCCGATTTTTTTTTTACAATTAATAACATAATGAAACATTTAAATAGATAATACAAATAATAAAATAAACGTAGCTGAAAATATTACGAATGTTTTTATTTAAATTGTCATTTTCAAAATAAACAAAACATGCATGTTTAGAAAATTTTAACAGCAATTCATACTCATAATTCACAAATGCATTCATTCACCGACCTTTAAAACGTGAGGAGAAATTACTTGAGTGTATCTTCTCTTGCGATCCAGGTGGTTGTGTACCTTAGCGACATCTATAAAACATATTTTCATATTTAATGGATAACAACGATTGATTTCATAACGTAATTAACATTTGCAACCACACTGTAATGATTATATGTTTTTATTTCAAAATTAATTCTTGGAAACAAAAGGACTTTGAGACACGATCCATCACAATCATGAAAGTTGTAATATATAATAACACAAGTATTTAGACTCTAAATAATTACGTAATAATACCTGCTAATTCATGATCAGTGGTTTGAAAATCTTACATTTTTTTGAAAAAATAGAACGATGTCCATGAAACCAGGTCACCGATCCAATGTGACCAATGACGTTGCAGTAGAGATCTAAAAATGTGCAAAAGAAACAATTGATGATTGATTTCTGTTACATTTCAACTGACATCATGAGTTATTAATATATTTCAACTTTTTAAATAAATCACGTTTAAATCGGTAAGAAGAATAATGTAGCTTAACTTATTGATACTTGAGACTTTACAAACATTTACAAATACTTTAAACATTGAAGTAAAATAAATAATCCAGAATGTTTGCATTCCTTCTCATCGTCCCTTTATCTCAAAAGTTTGTCGACCTAAGGCATGCTGCAGAACTAAGTTTAATCCAGGTCCACAACTGACGCCCAAGTGAGCTAATGATGATAAGAGATGATATTCTTTTCAAACAAGTTCAAACTGCTGATAAGAATTACGAGTTTTTGCGAGAAGATTTCTTATCAACAAACAGATATTTAAGCATTTCCCGGATTGATAAATTGTGATGAAAGAGCAAGTCGCTTGACTTGAGATGAGGAAGACGACGGCGATGATGATGATGATGATGATGATGAGGGTGATGACAGTAACAACTTTCATGGTGATGAAAACTAACGTACAATACTAACAAAGGACGTTAGACGTTAATTTTACCAATTATTTTGAATTTGTAAGCAAATATTCTTCAATAGAATGGTCGTCATTTTTAATTATTCTAGGAAAGTGCATTCACGTGGTTCAATGTTCTGTTGAAAGTATTAGATCGTCGTCATCGTCGTCGTCATCGTCGTCGTCATCATAATCATCATCGTCACCGTCGTCGTCGTCGTCATCGTCATCATCATCATCATCATCATCATCACCAGCAGCAGCAGAGCCAGCACCATCATCATCATCAACGTCGTCGTCATCGTCATCATCGTCGTCGTCGTCATCATCATCATCACATCGCTCGTATTTCGTAACAAGCTGTCTTCAGAGAACTTAATGAACTCCCTTCAAGCCAACTTCACCAAGAATTCTTAAACAAAATATTTTCTGGTTGTTCTTGCTGGTTATAATATTATTATTAATATTATTCATTATTACTAATTTTAAATTATTGTTTTTTTCTTGAATGTTATTGTAGTTTTTTATTCAAGCATCATAAACATGGTGTTCACGTGTCTAGATCGGCGGAGTCAATCAGAGACGTATGTTCGTCTGCTCAATTTTCCTCCCCCAAATGAAATTTTCTTGACAAAAAAAAATGATTTCTTTGTTCAAGGTTCACGTCGGTGTCTAAAACTCGCAAGAGTTTATTTTTTCTTCATTTTTTCTCCACCATCAAGGTGGATCTTTCGCGTGGAAGACGTTGATAATAATCAAAGGGCTTATCACCAGGAAGCAATCAAAATAAGGTCAGGTGTGGAAATATTATCCTGTAATATGACAAGTCCAAACTTCTATTGGATATTAATATTATCGGTAATATAAATATTATATTTATATTAAGTATATCATATTTATAACATATTATTTTATATATAATAATTTATATTATTATGATCATTAATATTGTTACTTTTCACTCGCCCTCCTAACATATTGTAATATAAATGTGATGTATTAATAATGTGGTAATGTAATAACATTATGATAATAACATTAAATATAATATGATCATAATAATATCATAATAATAATAACATTAAATATAATATGATCACAATAATATCATAATAATAATAACATTAAATATAATATGATAAAATGATATAATATGATTATAATAATAAATATCAAAAGATTTAGTGAAATGGTTTAGAACAGGTTTAACGTGTTACTTATGATTATTAACTTTTTGTTGAAATTTCACTTACTTAGCACCATTTTAATTTTACCTATTTTTGTTATCATTAGTGATATCATTTATCATTTATTATATTTATCATTAATACATTGCCAGCTTACATTAAGTGTTGAAGAAGAAAGTTTGCCTCGTGCAAAATGACATCAATTACGAACACTGCCGCATGTTTAGAACAACATTTTTAAGTTGGAGAACATTTTAAAAAAGCGGCTGAAGAAAAAGATGACAACAAGATTTCATTTTTAAACTAGATGGATATAAATAGATTGGATAGATTCGATGGATGGATGGATGGATGGATGGATGGATGGATGGATAGATAGATTTGATAGATAGATAGATATAGATAGGTTGGATAGATTGATAGATATGTTATTTTAATGAGGATTGTGTGATGAGCAGCCTAAAAATATGATTTCAAGCCACAAACAGGAATAAGCCAAGGATGGTTGTCACCAATAACGTAGCGGCAACAATATCAATAATTAATAAATCATAATTACATTAAGTTAATATAAAGTTATTATTTAATTTATATTATTATTATTATTTATAATACATATTAATTTATAACTGAATAACTTGCATGTTCATTACACTTTTTATATTTGTGAACAGTTCAACAGGAATTTAATCACTTGAGGAAATAACAAGTTAATGTTCATCCAATGCACAAAACTTAACCATCCCTAACTGTTGTTGCTGTTGTTAGTATCATTGTTTTGTATTCACTAATTAAATATTACATTCACATACATCCAATGTGAATATCCACTGTTGATATGTTAGGACTCGCTAGTCATCACTTCACCTCACATCATTATCATCATTCACAATGATGATTATGAAGAGCAATTATTTGTGTAATCATGGATGTAATTGTTGCTCAATTAATATCCCCGTGTACTTGAGAGAAAAGATAAACCTTCCATAACATACAGAGTCGATGCTGGTGTTAACGTGCTGATGATGATGCTCCGTTTTATGGCTGCAATTAAATCCGTATACCAGGATTATTATTATATTATTATATCTGGCTGCTTTTAAACCTTTTCTAAACTCGTTCATTAGTAATTCTAAAACAAAAATAAAGTAATTATTCACACAAAATCAATGCTTTGTTCGAGAATGTCGGATTATCATCGTTTCGTGGAATTAAAATGTTTAATTTTATTCTGACATATCGTCAATAACCTCATTTGAGCAACCGTGAGAGTTTCAGATTTTCCTAATTAACAAAACACTGGCAGCGAGTAATCTTTGTACAAACAAGGGGGGGATGGATGGATGGATTGATGGATGGATGGATGGATGGATGGATTGATGGATGGATGGATGGATGGATGATTGAATGCAGTTGAATGCAGTTGATGATTGAATGCAGTTGAATGCAGTTGATGATTGAATGCAGTTGAATGCAGTTGATGATTGAATGCAGTTGAATGCTTTTATTTTTGCATCACATTTTAACTTTCCAACAGGAAGGAAAAGACTTCCTGTGGTTTAAAAGCAACAATTTAAGAAAAAACCCTCAACTGNAACAACAACAACAATAATAATAATAATAATAATAATAATAATAATAATAATAATAATAATAACAATAATAATAATAACGATGATAATAATAATAATAGCAATAATAACAATAATAATAACAATAATAATAATAATAATAATAACAACACAAATTCACACCCAGTTGCTACCTCAAGCTCAGCAACACGACAAAAAGAATTAAAACATGATTTCAACCAAAGAAATATTCACATAGAAAAACGCTCCTCAGTCTGAGAGAATAGGAAACCTTCCTTCACGTGCACATCGTCAAATGAATGCTTGCTTCATAAATCATCAGAAAATATCGTAAATCTACGAGCCTCCATTAGCAGGCTCAAGTTTTAACAACCCGTTTGAAAATATTTCCAATCAACGCACATCCTCTGCACTCTCCTGGACATGGAAATGTCTCAGCTTTTACAGCCTTATTCCTTTCAAATCAGAATTCATGAATTCTTCAATTTATTTTGTTTTATTTTTTTTTCAATAAAAATTGAACTCTTTAAAAACACTTTTTATTATAATTTTTATTATTATTATTATTGTTATTGTTAATGTTATTGTTATTATTGGTATTGGTATTGTTATTATTATTATTTATTCTCTAGCACTGCACAGATGTCCTGGTTAAGTCTTAAGTCTTATTAAAGCCACTGATTGACAGCGTCGGCTTTTCACTTTGAGGTCCTAATTTATGCCCTAAAGTAATTTTATTACGTAATAATAATCATAATAATATATTCATCACATAATGACATAATAAGTTTAATTGATATATTCAAATCGTGACCTCATGTCGACCTTGAACTCACCGAGATGAGGAGGGGTCTGTGGTCCGTCCCATTCCCTCTCAACGACATTCTTGCAAGTCCAGACGAGGATCTTCTTGTTGAAGAGTTTCAAATAGTGAGATATTTCCTGAAGTCATTGCGATGTTAAATCTCATTATAACTTGTTCTTCAATTGTTAAAAGTGATCCAGATTATAATTGCATATTATAATATTTATTGTTAATTATTTTGTTACATTTGTTTGCCAAATAAAGTTATTTATGATATTAAATGACAAAGTCATACCTGTCGTTAACAGTGATTACATGATCGTTCTGAAATTCGCAGCGACCATAATTTCAGTTGTTCAAATTAACATCAATTGAGTAATTAAGTAATCTTTCTCATTAGATATTCTCATTCTCACGAATGTAACAAACTGCATTTTAATGTGGCAGAAAAATCCCAGGTGAAAAATTTAATGACGAGCGAGTGCTAAAAACTCAATCCAGGTGTATCAAAAACAGCCTCTCACCTGGTCATTCTTAAACGTCCTCCAACTTTGTGGCGCCCTGGAAATATTGCTCCGGTGGTGATGATGCTGATGATGATGCTGATGGTGGATTGAATTGGTGATCCGGTTGATGGCAGGATCGGTGAGGTATTTGAGATCGAGGTTTGGTGGGATGTAAATGGCTGAGGCACTGCCCAGACAAGAGGCAGAGAAGATGATGAAGGACCAGAGGAAATTGTCGACACCCTCCCTGACCATTCTGTTCAGCTCATCACCGGAATGGATAATAGGATAGATGGATGATTTGAAATTGGAGGTAGATGAATAGATATGTGGATGGATAGGTGGATGACAGGATTCCTGTCGATCAACTCTTCGACCAATCAGTGATCAATAAATGTGGTTATTGCGACAAAATCCTCCTGTTGTCAGACTCCATGTCTTAAAGTTACGTTTCAACAGTTCAGTTCAGGATGAACTTTTATTCTTAAAAACTCAGTCAAGACGCCACATGAATGAGCATCCAATCAGAGCCTCGTAAGTAGAAATCTCCCCACTCTTTTAAAGACTTTTGTCTGTCTGTGTGTTTGTGTATGTGTGTGTGTATATGTATGTATGTATGTGTGCGTGTGTGACAATACAAAGCTCTTCGTCAGTGATCATTCATGAGCTACTCTTCGTCATGAATTATGACATTTAAAAAATAATATTTATGAGATAAAAATTTATTTAACGAGGAAAATTAGCAAGTGCAACGGAGAGAACGGAGAGATGAGGAAATCAAATATGATGGCGAAGAATTATGCTAAATAATTATGATTATAGTGAATTATGAATCACCATATTTTTTTTTTTATGAATTATGGGAGCGAATTGTGCTGGTGCATCACGGCGGTGAATTATGGTGGAGGATGATTGCAGTGAGGATGATAAAACATCCGACGATGGAGGTGATAATTTGATTATGATAAGATGCAAGACTTTTTTTTTTATCAATTTCACATCAGAACAGCGAAGAGCTGGTAGGAACTGATGTACCAATAATATTAATAATAACAGCACCATTAATAATCCCATTAATTAGTAATAATAATATTATTATTATTTAATATTATTATTATTATTATTATTATTATTGTTGTTGTTATTATTATTATCATCATCGTCATCATTAAATACCATTAGCTTAAAAATCACACGAACGATTTTATAATCGAAAAGAGCGATATTTCAGGAAGGTAATTTAAGAAATAATATACAGCAATATATTTATTTATAATTACAATATGATTTAAGAAATAATATACAGCAATATATTAATTTATAATTACAATATAATTTGACTGTCGTTCGTACTGTGCAATATTATTGTGATCATGTTGAATATCAACAACAATACTAATATTGTAGGTACTGTGAAATGATAGGTTATGATAGTGATATAATTGCCTCTACAACACTGCAGTGTGTTGTAAAAAATTTTTCATTCACAAATTGAGAGCGAATGAGGGTCATAGCTTGTCCACAGCCTGACAATCGTTCATTCACAAGAAACTCAAACTGACAAATACTACGACATTCACTTATTGGATTTTTATTTTGGATTTGTTGTTGTTGTTTTTAATTGGCTCTTTTTTGGAGCACGGCGTCTCTAAGTATCATAAAGTACCTTTATTAAGACAGATCTCTCCTGTAATGATGATTATGATGATGATCATCGTCGTCATGAATAAATCATTCGTAAGTCACTCGACTCATATTTTATTTCTGTTTCATTTTAATTTTATTTCAAACTTTCTTATTCCATTGCAAGACATTTTACAACCTTGTAACGTCCGCGATTCAAGTGAACGTTGGGAAGTGTTCCCACGAAGACAGGTTTGTAAGCTCTACAACTCGCTGAGAAAATCCTTGTTGTTGTTGATAATAATGATCTTGATGACGATGGCGATGACGACGATATCATTGATGTTATTATTATTTATTGTTGTTGGTATTATTTGTTTTACCGCCAACATCATCATCGTCGTCGTCATCATCATCGTCGTCGTCGTCGTCCCTGTAGAAATTTACAAATGAATGTTTACTTCTCAAAGAATTCCTCTCCAATGAAGCATTCAGTTACGAGGGAAAATAAGTTTCAGGCTGCTAATTGTGAGGCATCCGTTCGTATTTCCTTACAATGTGAAAATTATTATACGAATAATAATTAGTAATAATTAATCTTAATTATTATTATTATTATTATTATTATTCAATCACTAAAAGACAATGACTTGTAATAGCAATAACTACATTCCAGTAATTTCATAGAAATTGTGATACAAATTTACGTCAGGAATATTTGCAGGAAAATAAAAATATCTGTATTTCAATCAAATTCCTTATTTACCATTTTAAGCATATTAACATTATTATTATTATTATTATTACTTCCGATTTCAAATGCTTCCAAATGACATCCGGACATACCTCTTCAATCAACCAACCAACCAATCAATCAATCAATCAATCAATCTTTGATTATCATTCACTTCAATCACCTAGAGGAACGTCCATGTTGTGATTGACATGGTTGTCATGGTCGCCGTGGTTAAAAGATAATTTTTTTAAAACCAAGTGAAGTGAATATGCTTAAAGAGGATGTTTATTTTCAATTGCTTTGTGAGAAGTTGATGTTTTCACGTGAAATTGAAGAGCCGTGAGAATCGATGTTCATCGAATGCTGAAGGAATTACGAAATTATTTGAAACTATTGGCATAGTAATAATAATTATTAACATTATTAATGTAATTACAATGTGATGACGACGATGACTATGACGATGATGAGGATGATGGTGATGATGACGATGATGACGATGATGACGATGATGATGAGATGGTTATGAAATTGTGATCTTATCCATGATCGCAATGATGGCGGCTGGATACTCTGATATCGAGACACGTGCACGACGAATTGATTGTTGGAGCGGAAGACTGAATAAGCCAATAATAAGAGTTTATTTTAAAAACTTTATTATTTTTAAGCAGAAAAATACTTGCTTTTCAGGGAATTCACCTTTAACGAAGCATTGGTTTAGGAAGAAAAATTTTAAATTGTTTTTCTTTGTTTGATTATTTGTGATATTTATTAGAATAATTTACAAATTCTCTAGAATAACCAGTGGTAACACCTAACGAGTGCAAATATATGTATAAATGTAAATGTAAATGTAAATGTAAATGTTGTCTTAAGAAGGATTTCAATATGTTTTATGGGCTTAAATGAAGTCTCTTGTGAAGTTATTTTTGTAAAAATTAAGAAAAAATAATTTGCAATCTGTTGGTGACTGCCTAAGAATAAAGATGTACAATTTAAGACAACCTGAGACCTGATTATGCAAATGAGAAGTCATATTCATCATTTATTCGAAAGGATTCCTTTGAAGAACTAGATTTTTATCAATTCATTCAAAAGTTATGAATGAATGAATGAATGAGCCTACTACGATTACTCCTTTTACAACCTACACGACACATCATAGTACTACATCGTACTACCGCTATTAGCAACAACAATAGCAATATTTACATCAACTCACATCGACTGGTCCTTGTTATTTTGAATTTTTAACTGCTTTTTTCTCTTTACGTTATCTCATTAATGATATGTCAATCATGCAGTTATTATTAGTATGAAGATATTTATATATTAGTAGTAATTATTATGATTGTTATCATCAAATAATTTATATGTAATTGATAACAATATACATTTAATAATTGATAATTATAAATGTATATGTTATGCATTATAATAAATTATTATTATATTAGTATTTAATAATGATTATTTATTGTTATTATTATAATATTATAATAATTATTTATTATTACTATATTATAATTATTATTTATTATTATTATTATTATTATTATTATTATTAATAGCTACTACTACTGATCATGATAGCATGTCTTTAGCTACATAATTAGCTGCAACATGTAGAGGATCTCTTATCAATGAACTTCATCATTCACTATTACCTCCCACGATATCCAACAATCATGCATTCATGCACAACAACACAAACAACAATCATGCATTCATGCACAACAACACAAACAACAATCATGCATTCATGCACAACAACACAAACAACAATCGTGCATTCATGCACAACAACACAAACAACAATCATGTATTAAGACTCAACAACACAGACAATACTCTCTTCGAAACATTCTTGTTACTGTGTCTCTTTTGTAGTCAAAAATGAAATAATAATCACTTTTAATCTTTAATTTTCAATTAATGAGCTCTGCAAGTGGTTATTACTTCTGCACGGGGTGTTTCACCGACGTATGACAAAGTTCAGACAACGTGACAGAATGTGACAGAATAATTTTTGTATCACAAATTTCAAGCTTCAATGTTGTTGTAACATACAAAAGTAGCATACAATAGTAGCATACAACAGTAGCACACAACAGTAACATACAACAGTAGCATACAATAGTAGCATACAACAGTAACATTCAAAAGTAGCATACAATAGTAGCATACAACAGTAGCATACAACAGTAACATACAAAAGTAGCATACAATAGTAGCATACAACAGTAGCATACAGCAGTATCATGCAATAGTAACGTACAACAAAGCTTGAATTGCATTTTGAAATGTACAAATTTAAAACAGTGCATTAAAGTTTCGTTTCAATGTAATCTCCGAAACTAAATTTTTTTGTAACAAAAAAAAAACTGACGACCCTCATTCTTTTTATCGATTTATCAAAAAATAAGAAAATGAAATGTGAGCGTTTCAAAATGCATTTGTTTCTTAGTATTCACATTTGCAAACATTCAATTCGCATTACACATGTGAATGAATGCTACGAATGGTGATGAGATGAAGACGTTGTATATTTTATTCGAAAGACTTCAATTTACTTTTGACAGCTCAATGCTTTATGGTCCTTTGACATGAAGTTTTTCATTATTTACCGTTTGCAGGGATCTCATGCGTCGTGTGAAGTAATATTATTAATTTCAATATTACGCAATATCCATACAATTATTTGACATATGTTGGGCATACACGGTCGGGAGCATTGTCGGTTGATAACGGAGTGGAAGTTTTGAGGTTCACTGGAGACAAGGCCAAATATTACAGTTTTGCCGAGGCATGTATTGATTCCATTGAGGATATTATTCATCCCTCGAACTTGTTCTCCTTGAAAATAAAAACATTGGGAAGTTCCACAGATGAAAAGCTGCCATGTACTTCTCGTACAAGCATGTTAGAGATCGGCCACCACTGTAGTGTCTTAACTCGTGAGATAACATCTTCAACATCTACTCTTCCTCAGTTTTCACAATTGATGACGGCGAAAATCCAGAAATGTCTTCCCAAACTCCAACAGAAATAAGGAAGGTCAGATTTACTCCAGATATTGCAAGGGTCACGATATGAGAACGACCCTGTTAAGCCTTGATTCCTCAGTCTTCTGGACCCTAGTCATGTGTTTTAAACAGATGTGGCTCTTCTCTGGCCTTACCATGGTCCCATATATTCGACTTCTCTGGCCTTACCATGGTCCCATATATTCGACTTCTCTGGCCTTACCATGGTCCCATATATTCGACTTCTTTCTCAAAGATCAAAAACGACCCTGCGGCTGGAAAATTGCGTTGGTGACTCTCACACAAGAAGGGTCGAACCACCTCCCAAGGAAGTTACAGACCTATCTTCATCACATCAACTTGCTGCCGAGTAATGGAGCGAATTATCAACAGACCACTTATGCAACATCCACTGCACCACAAATTAGTCAAGTGGAATCAAATAATGGAATCAGCACTGGTTTGTGAGTTGCAGGTCTACTGTAACCAATATACTTGAATGTATCCAACAATGGTCTGAGGCACTCCAGTCTAAGCAATGTGTAGACGTTGTATATCACGACCTCAAAAAGGCCTTTGACTCGGTGTCACACGACAAACTTTTACATAAAATATCCTCTAATGGCATCCACGGCAACATCAGGGGCTGGCTTACCGACTTGTTATCATTGAGGAGCCAAATGGGACTCAAACGGCACTCATGTCTCCAGTGGCGTCCCCCAAAGCAGTGTGCTTGGTCTCTCTCTCTTTCTGTTACGCATTAATGACCTTTTTAATCTATTCAAGGATTCTAACCTGAGGGATCCCTAACCAAAGTGTGTTTGTCATATCGAAGATGCTGCACTATCGTCGATGATTCTGTAGTATTTGAGGAGTATTTGAGAAGTATTTAATACGTTGTTGCTAAAAAGTTGGACGAATTGGATCAAACAACTCAATTCAGTAAATTTTTATTTTCGATGTACAGCCGCGAAGTCTTCTTCAAGATTTTATTTTCCTTCTCGAATCTCACGAAACGAAATATAATATAACATAGAAATATCTTATTCAAACTATCAATGTAATTTGTAAATATCTTATTTACAAAACAATGCCACAACTTTGTTTCGAAAGCTTACAGTGTCCTATTTTGTTCTCTTTCGCCGATAGGTGAATAGTTTTTCTGTACAACGTGTGCAATATTTTTGATAACTAATGTAGTTAAATACAATATTTAACACCATTCCGAGATTAAAGTTGGATTGTTGTTTAAACTTCACAAACTTCTGCCTCTCAATGTTGCACATCGGTTCAAAATAAAAGAAAGTCGAATTGAACTTTTGACTTAAGACCACCTTTAAAATTAAAATCTAAGAAAACTCGGCTAGGTTTTCAGTGGATTAAATTCCATCATTTACAAGTTTTCAGATTTAAAAAAAATCATTCCTTAATCAAAATTACTTAACTTGGTTATCAAACTTTACCTCTCATCATTTCAATCGTTTTAATGGAGTCTTTAGGACGAGGAAGTCGAATGAGGAGCTGTTGAGTTGTTCACCAAAGACATGAAAACAATGAACAACCAAGAATAATAAATCAACTCCTCAAAGAAAACAAACGAATGGGTTGAAAAATAAAAGCAGCTTACAAATGGGTCGAATTTTCTGCGATGATTTTCTTCTTTCAACGCTAAATTCAATTTAATCCTTTGTTTGATCGCACTAAGGCGCAGAAATGACGAGATACAATTCGATGAAAAGCAATCTAATCAAATGCAATAATTTAAAAAAAATAAAAATATCAAAAACCGATGATATTTACTTTGACGTCCAACAAAGTTTGAGACCACTATCAACCACTATCAATCAATATCAATCAACATCAATACTATTTTTACTGCTAAATCATGTCTCTGATGAAATAAATGATGTCCAAATGCTTAAATATGATGACAACTTGAAAGAATTTCGGGATAAACAAACATATTTTTCTAAATATTTCGCCAGAAATATCTTTAAAAAATCAATAAGAAACCCGTTAGTAGAGTGTAGTTAAGTTCTCGAGAATGTTTTCCACATTTTCGCATATTTCAATGTTTACTGAAATATCATCTGATAAATTTATGTAAATTAATTAATTTATTTATTTATTTATAAAGTCATTCAAATTATATTAAACATTCATTATTTCAACCCTCTTTGTGCATGAAAATTGTTGATTAAAGAAATTAATGAAACTCTACGTCGCCAATGACAACGAGATAAAAGAGAATACTCAACAACTCATGTTGCGTTTCTAAAGAGCCAAGGAAACTTTCGCAGCTAATTTAACTCAGAATTTTAACACAATTCGTTCGTGAATCCGCAGTTGGAGAACAATTTATTCGGTTGCAGAAATTGACACGAAATAAAAATAATTGCATCCATCGATTATTTAATATTTACTGCTTTTTTGTATTTTTCCAACAAAGGTCAAAAGTCGGACCGAAATGTAGATGTGAAATTCAGGAGACACTCCCAATTAACGCGAGTGTTTCAATTGAGAATATTAATGAGCTTCTCGTCACCGAAATACTCCCGCAGACCAAGCATGTCATCCGTCCACTTGCGTGCGCCATAACATGCACCTGCATTGACGGACATGTGCACGAATTAATGTGGGTCTAGATGCATGGGATGTGCATGGATCGGTGCATTCTGGACTGATTGAATCGATCAATTGTTGAGAAGACCGATTGTAATGCCGTCGAATCAATGCCGGGTCTCGAAACTTTATATTTAAATGCTCTGACAGTGCACTGGTCAGATGCGCAAGTCATTAACGATACAGAAAGGGTCGGCCAATTTGACTCAGCCTACATCTCACTAGGCTGATGTGTTCTAAAGATTGACGTGCTTGAAAGATTTTTGTGGGACGTTTGTGTGATCTTGTGCTTGGGATTAATTTCTCGTTATTAGCACTCCAACTTGTCTTTCATCCCTTATATTACAAGATTCTCTCAAGTCGATAAGCTCGTAAAACTTATTGTAAAGTTTCGGAAAACTTTTGTCAAAATGCCGAAATCGGTGAGTTATGTTTGTTTTTAATTTATAGCACAAAGTTCTGTAATTAATTAAGATTTTTAATAAACACCCGGAGGATAGTGATGAACGGATGGTGATGAATAGTGATGGTTAATATTCAGGAATAACTTTGCTTTCAAATGGTTAAAAAGTAAATTGAATTTCAACCATGTTTCGTATTCCACCTCTGTTAGGTGGCTATTCGTGTTTCTTCCATGGATGCTGAGCTGGAGTTTTCCATTGCTCCAACTACAACCGGTAGGCAGCTGTTCGATCAAGTAAGAACGCCATATTGTTTAGTAGCAATATATTAATAATATTTAATAAATTAGTCTTATTGTTTAGTAGCAATATATTAATAATAGTTAACAAATTATAAATAAATGTTTAATAAATTAAAATTCAATAAAAATGCAGGTTGCAAAGACTCTCGGACTTCGCGAGGTGTGGTACTTTGGACTTCAAACTTTGGATTCGGAGAACCGACGCATTTGGCTGAAGTACAGCAAGAAAGTGCTTCCACAGGTCACCAAATACCAGGGAAAGATCCTCAGGAACGGCCAAAACTCCACCAAAAAGCCCCATGTTTTATTCATCGTCAAGTTCTTCCCCGAAGATGTGGAAAAGGAGTTGATCCAAGAAATTACCTTGGTCAGTGCTTTGTACTTTTTGGAATGATTTATTTGGTCACTTCTTAATTGCAATGAAGGTTTTAGTGATGTTCTCATTTTAGTGTTTTAATTGCTAATGCCTGAATGATTGAATAAGCTGGAAAATTATGCAAGTATTAAATAAATTACTGTGACTTGTTGAACTCCACTCAACAGAGGCTCTTCTACCTCCAAGTTAAGGAAAACATCGTCGAAGGTGAAATATTTTGCAACCCAGAAATAGCAGTTCTATTGGCCTCGTATGCAGCTCAGGTGAAGTTCGGAGATTATGATAATGATAAGGATTACACTCAGTTCATGAAAACTGATCAGTGGCTGCCGGGAAGGTAAGCAGAGATGATTAAATAATGAGATGCTGTCGTTTCACAATGGTCATTATAATTGTTAATTTGGAAATGGAGTCATGGCGATGTGTATAATCATAATATATTCGAGGAATGGATTCCAATTTCATGGTGGATATTATGGGATATTAACAATTAAAAATGTGTAAATTGGACCACCGCTGTGATAAATTGTAAACATGTACGCGTGTAGACAAGTCGAACAGGTTAATAACAAGGTTGTGTAGGTGTAAACATAAAATACACGAGATAAGTTAGTAAGTTGGTTAAATAGACCTAATTAAAACAAAAGGGCAATAATAAGGTCGCAAAGGTATTAGAGTCTGCTGACTATATTGGTTCTCTCGTTGGTATGTCGTGAAGTACAACAAAGTACAAAGTGTTGTACTTTCAGAATCGTCGTTGACAACAGAATGACACTCAACCAATGGCAGGAAAGAATCTTGGAGTGGTATGCCGAGCACAGAGGAATGCTCAAGTAAATGTCTTATTGTTTACACTCTGGCGTAATTCATTAGCATTAAATTAGCATAATTGTCATAAATTATAATGATTGAATTACTTATAGTCAACATTTGTTACAATAGAAATTGCTAATAATAATGTTAATGGTCAGTAACTACTCAATTTGATAAACGCTTACTTGAAACGTAAATATAGAATCAATGAAGATCTTTGAGTGGCTTTTAACCTCCTGTAATTACTTTAATTAATTACTCCAAGTAAATAATTTAATTAATTAATTTAATTAATACGTCTTCAGGGAAGACGCCATGATGGAATACCTGAAGATAGCTCAAGAATTAGAAATGTACGGAGTGAATTATTTCGAAGTTAGCAACAAGAAACAAACTCCTCTCATTCTTGGCGTTGATGCTTTGGGCCTCAACGTCTACGACAGCAACAACAGGTGAGCACGTCAAAGAATTTGAAATGTCATTCGCACGATGACATCATGACATTCATATCGTACCTTCACCTAAAAGTTATCAATGTAGGACCAACAGCTGAAAATTGATTGAGTTAATACTTTTGTAATTATTCAGTCTTTGTAATTATGAATGTAATTACAAGAATAATTCCTATCAATTCAATTGTGAATTTGACTGCATTGAAGTTATTGTTGGTTGTTACCATGGTTACAACGGTAATGCCATTACAATTTGTGCTATATTTGTGCCATAAACATAACTTTGTTTCCTTGCAATCATTTAATATTTTAAATGCCTTATTAATAGTTAAAGTTGAATAATTAATCACATCAATAATCAACACATCAACGTGTTGTCACAGATTGACACCTCGTCTCGGCTTCCCGTGGAATGAGATTCGACATTTGCATTCTCACAACAAGAAGTTCCTCATCAAATCTGTCGACAAGAAAACCCACGTTAGTTCTTTTACAAAATGGATGTTGAAACTGAAATTTAATTATAAGCATAAATAGTAACTTTCATGAATACAAAAATGTGAACGACAAATTATGCAGTGAAATTATAGCTCGGGGTGTACCAGGTGGACTTTCATGCTAAACAAGCAGTTACAAGATGTTCAATTCTTAATGTTTTGCGACTCATTATTCATGAAATGATATAGCAGTTGAAGTGCTTGTGAATTCATTTGAATTTTTAGACAGAAAATGATGAAATGTGACAAAATGAAAAAGCTTAAATCCGTCAACTGTCGCATTCCATAAAAACCCAAAGCAATTATATTTACAGGATTTCATCTTGTACTCTCCGAGTCAAAGGATGAACAAGCAGATACTTTTGTTGGCCGCGGGAAACCATCAGTTGTACAAAAGAAGAAGAGACAGCGAACCAATTGAAGTTCTTCAGATGAGGATCAGTGCCAAGGCTGAGAAAGATGCAAAATTGGAAGAAAGGTGGTTGGGCATTTTGTCGATTTTCAAGCTAATTAATTGATTTTACTAACTGTGTTAATAATTGTTAAAATATTAAATTGCATACACAAGTTTTTCACGATTGTTAATGCACAGATACATCCATCCATCCATTCGCAACTCATATTACAATTCCTCAATTTCATTGGTCATTAAGTTAATTCAGGGGTCTAATGTGATTGCCTAATAATTTGTAAACAAACTTAAGTAATAATAATTGAGCCATAATAATTGGTTTGATTTGAATCAGTACACAAACAACCTAGTCGCTAAAGTGATTATTAGAAAGTACATCGTCCTTTTGTACTTTTGCAAACATTTGAGTGCAAAATAAATGAAGAATTTTACAATTTAATAACTTCTGTCCAAAATATTTCGACTTTATCACGAACCTCATAAAATAGCAAAGAATTTGTAACACTAAACAGGAGAGCTTTGTTCATGGAGAGAATGCAAAGGATGGAGGCAGAGAGGAACAGGGCGGAGTTGGAGGACAAACTACAGAAGTATCAGTCCCAATACCACCTGGCCATTCAAGGTGGATGATGTTGAATGATGTTGTCTTCTGTTGAGTTGTGCTTTGCTTTTAAGTTATTTTTAAATTTGTTTTTTTTAATATTGTAAAAAAAATAAGGCAAATATTGTTTTCTGATATCTTGCGGATATCTTTATAACACTTTATCAGTTATCTGTAGTTCTCTGCTTTGCCCTCAACGACAATAAGATTATTTATTCATTTTAAAAAACAACTATTTCCATATCATGGTTAACAAGCAGCTAATTAAGAAAATATTTTCATAAATTCAAGTACCTTGTATTCTTAAGTGCTCTTCTTAACTCACAAAGTTGTTAGGTGGTTGCAAATTTTGACATTCTGCTAATCAACACTCGATGACAATTTATTAACAACACTTCAGCTCATTTAGCTCATATTTGCAAACATTTTTTATAGTTATTGTTAATAACTTAGGCTGCCTTCCTGCAACCAAGCTTGCATTGCCACCAGCGCTTTTGTGAGGGAGCGCTATAAAATTTTTAATAGCGACTCTGGCGCTATTAAATGTAATTACGTAAATGCTACATAAATTTATTGTTATAACCAACTAACCAAAACACCTGCAGTTGAAGGTTTATTCACTCAAAGTGAAATACTTTAAAGTACTTTAAAGTACTTAAGTACCACTTTTGTCCGACAGAACTTGAGAAGTCCAAGTCCAACCTTCATTTGAACCACTCGACTGAAGATGAAACTGATGGAGAAATCACCAAGACTGAGAAGGTGGACATTCTTTATGACAAATTACACAGATAATTTAATATAATTTTTTATTACTTTATTTTAATTTTATTATTATTATTTAATCTTGCTGTAACTCAATTGAATTTTTTAAATTGGACAAAATTATTAAAATATAATATTTTTTATCGTTTTATATTATTTTAAACATTTTAAAGTGAAGAAAATAAAGCTGAATTGAATTTGTTAAATAAATATAACTTGAATAATATTTATAAATTGATTTCACACCAGAAATGTGTTCAGTTGTTGGAGACCAATGATGACTTCTCGGACGAAAGCAAATCGTTGAGAGAAAAAATTGCAAGAATGAAGGAAGAAATTGAAGAAAGAAGGCAGATCTTGAAATTGATTCTGGAGAATGACACCAATTCTATGAGGAAGAGAGGTATTTATTTATTAATTCGAAATAATTAATAACTTGTGATAATAATAATTATTGTTGCCACTACCTCCTGTTTATTACATTTCACAAACAACCCTTGGAAATATGCGCCACATAAATTGTCCAGTGCAATAAATTGGCAATCGCTATACAAAACATGTATGTTTTTATCTATTATTAATATTAATATAAAGTTTATAAATAATAATATTAATTATTATTATTAAGGCTGTTTGAGCAGCATCCTAATCATTTAGTTATATAATAATCTCCAACAGTAGAAATATTGTTCAACAAATATCTACCTCATTTTGATTCCACAACAATAAAAGCTTGATGAAGATGTAAATGTACTTCATTTGTGTAGCGTAGCATTCGTAATATGAATTTCATATGCATAGCGTCAGAGGCGCTTTTTTAAAGCATTTATATGGCGCTTCTTCGTAAGTATTGGCTTGTGGCAACCCATTCGGCCAAGCTATGCATGTTTATATTCGTTAATATTCTTATTATTAAAATATTAGTTCATTAGTTAAATTTTAAAAATAATATGTATTGTAATCAATTTTAAGACAGCGTTAAGAGTCTATTGAAAGTGTACTCATCCATCCTGCCATCTGGCGATGAAATAGTTAAAGACAGCACAGATGAAGATGAATACAAACTCATCCGTGAGAGAATTGAGGTAATATCGCCATCATCATCGTAACCATCATCGTCATCGTCATCGTCATCATCATAATTGGATCACACTTGCAGAAACGATAAGTTTTGTTTCACGATGACATTTTAGAAAATAATGAATGCCACTTCGATGACTAAATCATCGTATTTCATCTCCATTTTCTCTCATTCATTCTCCCCTTGAAGAATGGCGCTGTATAAATAATAAATAAATAAAACTATAATTTATATTTTAACATCTCAGGCGCTCAGTGCGGAGTTGAGTGATGTGAGACAGAAAACTCAGGAGGTGAGGAGAGACCTTTTGAATGCCAGGAGGCAACACAGCACCTCGGACATTCTCGACAAACGCCACCTCCTCAAATATTTCTCTGAAGTCAAACAAGAAGCAGACATTTGAAACATTTAAAGGATGATTTAAATATTAGGATTTCATTTCTGAGAATCGTCCTTTTTATTCGCCTTCAGAAACATTATGAAAAATTTAATTTTTGAATTTATAAATATTCGAATTTATAAATAATTGATACTCAAACAAATTTTGAAAGTCGATCGAAATGCTCATCTGTGATTGGTGAATGAATTTTCGAAATTTACAAAGTAAATAATAAGCTGTCAAGTAATTTATTTATTTATTTGCGATGTTTGTTATTTTCGATTCAAAATGTGTTTTTTGTGCTTGTAAGTTGCAGAAACTGCTTCAGCAGCTGACTAGGTTTTGTTCGCAATGTTTCTGTTTTATTTTTTTATTCGCATCAATTTCAAATCTCCATTAAATGTTTTGACATGTTGATGAATAAATCTCAACCCTGATGTAAATTACATGCTTGTGACGTTGAAAACCATTCCAAAATTCTGTAAAACTAGTAATCAAATCTCAAGAGGATTTTTTGCGATCCTCCACAATCAGCGAACATATGTTCCGGGATTATTTTTTCAATTTACAAAATATGACCCTTCCCTGAATTTGGAGAATGAGATATGAACTGTTGAGACAGCCAAACAAGAAAAGTCGGATCCAAAAGGCCAATTTTTGAAAATGTTTGGAAAGTGGAGAAACACTGATTTTAAACCAACAGTTTGCAAATTCATGGTATTCGCAAGTCTGTCCTATAAAAACATAACATAAATTAACTTTAAAAGAAATTTTTAACATTTGTCATACTTAAATCCATCCTTGATATTTGCTTCCATTCGCTTTAATTTCTCAATCGGTGACCACGTCCTTGTAGTGATGGCATAGGTCTGACTCTTCTATTAATCTTGATGATAAATGCAGAATCATCACAAAACCTGTCAAAATAGCTTGATAAAAGTAGGCGCTGTAGCCATTCTAATAAATGTATCATGTTTGTTAATAATCAGTTTATAGTGTTTAAAAAATCATTTTTAATTTCCATGCGAACAAGATTTAAAGCAAGCAAATTCAAATGATCTATTATTTTGCACTATATTAAAGTAATGTTATAAAATTACAAATTAAAATATTGTTGTAAATTTTAAAAATTATTTGTGGTTGTTTAGAATGTTACAATTTGCTTTCCGGAACGATATTTGAGAAAAGTGTTTGGTCACGTTAAAATAATGAGTATCCCTGTGTTTATGGATTTGGAGGCCAATGACCAGGTAAATACATTTAAGTTTTAATTTTGTTAATTTTAAGTCAAGGCTAGATTGTTCATGGAATGATCGACTAGCGTATGTCTTTACCGGCAATCGATATGTTTTGCTTTGAATTTGAAATTACTCATCTCTTCTTGTTGTTTAATGATATTAAGTTGCAGTTAATCGATTAATTAAAGTATCGAAACCCCGTCGACGTGGAATCTTGAAATGATAATTCCATTTTCAGTCAAAACCTTCAGTTATATAACTTAACAAATGGCTTAAGCGGTGTACAAATTCATAATGAAATACATGCAGGACATTTTTGATACTCTTTCAGCTTGCTGAGCTGAGGTCGCACATGAGATCTAAAAACATTGCAATCAGGGAAAGTACAGATAATCTCAATGTTGAAGACAACTTGTTGGAAGTCATCATAGCCTCAGAGAAGCTCTGGAAGGAAGTCAACAATGAAGCTGGTGAATTATTGATTTGTGAATATAACCACATTATTCATTGTTAATATAATCAATTTGTGGTCTTGGAATATGCTATTCTGATGAAACTCTCAATCAGTGTAATATCAATTGTTAGTTCCTGCAATAAATCCAAACAAATGTATCTTCAGAACTCGAGTTGCTCTTCAACAGCATCATCAGCCTCAACATTGTCCTTCCCAGGGATAAGATCGAAGCCCCCACAATGGCAATTTGTCAGGTTCTCGGTCAATCTTCGGGAGGAAACGAGAAGAAAAACATGTCCAAACTTAAACTGTGAGAAACCAAGAAATTAATTTATTTCTGTGTTTTTCTTATGGATCATTAGTATTGGTCAAGTTTTCATTGACCATTAATATTCAAAAGTAACTTACCTTAAATGCATTAATCAAAACAACATTTAATGGCTCACGTTTTCGAGTTCACCGAGCAAGTGTTCTTTCAGCCTGAACCATCTGTTCATCGGACTGGACAACTCTCCGCTCAAGTACCACGTGTTCTCGTCCCTCGTTCAGTTGGCAGGGAAGGCTGAACTTCTGCACCAGCTGAACCTGAAGTTGGAGGACGTGAAGGCCTGGGTGCAGAAGTGGAACGTCGGCGTGCCCGAGTACCAGGTGCTCCTCAGAACCCTCCACGAGATCTACGTCGCTGCCAAACTCAGGTAGGTTTGAGAACTGAATTCTGAGGTCGTGTGATTTTGCATGATTTGGGAAAAATCGAAACGAGGAGGCTTGCGGTCGTAAATGTTTATGAGGCCGTTCGCCTTCGGTTACAGAGTAGAAATTAGTAATGGATTATAATTAGTTTATAAATTATAATATTCATAAACCACCCAGAAATAGTTGAATATCTTGTGACAATCGAAGTCAATGCCTCCATTTCAGTGATAGGGCTTCGAAGGTTATGCTGGAGTTGCTTGGAACGTACAGTGAAGAAAACGCTGCTCAAGCCAGGGAGGATGCTAGAAGGTTGTTGTTATTATTATTATCATAATTACTATTATTGTCGTTGTGCTGCTAAGTGGTTAGCTAAGGTAATTTGCAAATAATTTAATAAATAAATAATTAATAATAAAGTAATTTAAAGTCATTGCACTTTATTATTTCTTATTAATCTAACTCCACAGAGTAAATTAATTGATTGGAATAGAGATGGCCTGCAATGTAATGCATTAATTTTCGACTCCGTTAAAGGTGCATCGTCACCTGCATTGCCGACCCGACGGTCTTGTTGTTGGATCACCTGCTCCTCTTGAAGCCAGTGAAGTTCTTGGAGGGCGAACTCATCCATGACGTGAGTTTTCTGATTAATACCTTCTCGTCGCTATTAATTAATAATGCTTCGTACAGGTGCCGAAAAGTTCTACATTTCTGAAACTTGTGAAACATGGATTTTTAGTACAAAAAAGTTTACTGGAATTTTAGTAAATTTTATTGGGAAATCAAAAGGAGAGGGAATTCGCCTCCTCTTTGTTCTAGCTGTGCACAGAACGCACTCAATTAAGTGAATTAATTGTCGTAATAGGTTCACTTGTCTGTTTGGTTCTAAGTTTTGATAACACTGTCAGTTATGCCTGAGTTTGTTAACTCCAACATGCTACTTCTTGATACTTGTAAAAAGGGAGCAAAGAATTTATCTTTGTCCAGGCCAAGGCAAAATTGCAAATCTAGAAAGAGCTTAAGCGTTGAATTTTGTGTCAGTAAATTGATAACTTCAGCCTTCAAGTATTTCTATTTTGTATTACAAAAATAAATACTGGTATTTACGTTCATAATTTTGGTCCTAAAAACTGAGTGATAAGTCCTAATTCTCAGTTTTCAAATTCATGTCCTAGCCATGTTGAATAATAACATTATTCATAAGAATTATGACATAATTAAAGTACAATATAAATTATATTTTCTAAATATTACGAATTGCTCTACAATGCTTAAATTTCTGACTTTTCATGAGATATCATTTAATAAGAATTATTAGATTATTATGCAAAACAACTCCCATTGGCTTGTATGATTTATGAATTCCTTTGTTCCATTTGGTTTCAATATCCATTCATTTTCAGGGAACATTCGCATGCAAACGTTTTCAAACGTTCGCCGACAACAAACATATTTTGCAGTTAATAAATAATGTGTAATGACACTAAGAAGTAATTAATTTTGACGTAACCGACGTCGGCTCGTCGAAAGCACGTTGACCCATGGAATTACTGCTTGCAGCTGGTCAGCATTTTCGTCACTGGCAGGTTGAACCACTACATGGAGTTCTACCAGAAGCACAAGGATGTCGTCGAGTCCAACGGTAGGCATGACGACGATAACACCATTTTAAATGATAACGTTGTTCGTAATGTTTACATGTGATCTCCATTTGCTTGAGAATTCATCAATTAAAGATGAAGTTCTTTTATTTTTATGTTGCAATTAAAAGTGTTATTCCATTACCATGTATTATATTTACAATTACTAAGACATGATTAAATTAAATTTACAAGTACTAATAAGTTATAATTATATTCATAAATATTACGTCCTACTTTTAATTGAAATTGCACTTCGACCGACCTCAGGACTGAACCACGAGAAGAACGTGAAGAAGATGCGACTGCTCACCTTTCTGAGTCTTGCTGAGGGAAGTTCAGAGTTGAGCTTCGAAAGCATCGAGCAGGAACTCCAGCTGCTGCCGAACCAGGCCGAGTCCTTCGTCATCGAAGGTCGGTCGATTGTTAATCGATCACTCGATATTTTGTATTAGTTTTGTATTCACGTGTGAATATTCATTTCTAGTCATTAATCATTGTTACTTTCATTTATTAACATTGGTTATATTGTTAATAATAATAGTTAATTTATATTGCGCCATTTGCATAGCATCAGAGGCGCCTATTATTATTATTGTTGTTATTATTATTATTATATACTATTTATTAACCTCTGCATGGAAACATGAAGTCAAATGCTGACATGCCAACAATAACAACGTTTTGTTAACATTAAAAAATGTGCAAACAACCAAGTTATTACATGACTCTCATCAGTCCTGAATTCTTCTCAATTCTCAGTCATCAGAAGCAAGGCAGCTCAGGCAAGGATCGTGCAAACTCAAAAGAAGGTGGTCGTCACCAGCGCCATCAACAGGACCTTCGGCAGGGCACAGTGGCTTCAGTTGAAGGAGAAGTTGAGCGTTTGGCAGATGCACTTGCAGAAGGCTTCGACGGACGTCGGATCCACTACTTTCGACCGCATTTGAGAAGTCGAGGGATCGCCTGTTTTAGAAACTTAGTGATGTTGTGCAAGTGATCGTTATGATGATGATGATGATGATGATGATGATTATCACAGTTTTGTTTGTCCAAGAAGAAGAAATCTAAGCATGTAGTTGTGTGTTAGATGTTTCATGCTTCTTCACATAAAACTGGTGTCCTTCATGTTAATTCATGGTTGAATCACATTTGATCCTGAGTGGTTGACTTAAATTAATTGAGAGAAAATAGTTGTAACATTCTGTTTCCCAAAACACCAAAGATTTCGTACAAATGTTCGTCAAGCAAATTGTCGATGAAATAGAGGCTATTCATAGCAGTGTGAGACTTTAAGCATGGGTTGCTGAGAACTTGTATTGACAAGAAAACAACTGTTTTGAGGGTAGCTGTAAATCTGTTCGAGTATGTCGTAAAACTTAGAAGCACGAGATGCAGTGTGGTGGTGGAAGAATGATGGAAGTGGGTGGAGCTTATTTTGGGGGGGCGTGTCTCGAAGATGGATGCTTTCTTTTCGAAGATCTCTGATTTAAGAAGCTTTTTCTGTTTCTCAACGGGCATATCTTTTGTTTGCAAACACAGATTTTGATTACAGCCTTGTATTAATAATTAACTAATTTGGATTAATAGAATTCTTTGTTAGATTCGCCTTATGAACAAGTGTTCAATAAGCCATTACATACTTTAAATAACATTACTATTTGTAACTAACTAGTAGCACATTAGCGATCATAGTGAAATGATTATGATAAGTAATTATGATTACTGTATATAATTATGATTACTATTATATAATATAATTATTATATAATTATGATGCTGGACATGTGCAGCTGATCGGCCTGTGAAATTCGTGCTAAAAAGTCGTGTTTGTCATCAATCATTCGTCATCACCAACTTCTCGGCATCCTTCGATTTCGGAAAGTTCTCGCTCCAAATGCAACGTCCAATCTTTCTTTTGAAAACATCGGTCAGACGTCCGTAATAAATCACTTTCTTTTGCTTCCCGCTATGCTCAATTATTTGGAAATAATTTATGATGGCAAAATGACCGCTAGAAAATCGACAGGAGGAAAACGAGGAAAGTCTCTCAGGAAGCAGCTTCTCATCCGCAAGCTGCCCTTCCAGGGTCTCGTCAGGGAAATCGCCCAAGACTTCAAGACCGACTTGCATTTCCAGAGCTCGGCCTTCATGGCCCTCCAGGAGGCTAGAGAAGCCAACCTCGTCGGTCTCTTCGAAGACACCAACCTGTGCGCCATCCATGCCATCATTATTATTATAATTAATAGATATATATTAACATGAATATTATTTTCACTTATTCTCTATTATTCTAATAATAATAACAATAATAACAACAAGAAGATTAACAGAGACCTTCTCTGAGACTGGTCACAGAAAGGATGGCTGAAAAATCGTTCAGGTTCTGGAGAGGTTAAGGCACCCCAAGATCAAGAACTTTATGCTCTTTGCTCTCCAACATTCTTACAAAATATGGAAGCCACCGAAAGAAGGACAGATCTGTGAAAATGACTGTGATGTGAATTTACAAGAACATTAATCGTTGATGTTACTCGGTGTTGTTGCATTTGTTGTGA
>MPNW01000807.1:21363-37211 GCA_011800805.1 Hirudo medicinalis | reverse complement strand
GATGATGATGATGATGATGATATTAATAATAATAATAATAATAATAATAATAATAATAATAATAATAATAATAATAATAATAATAATAATAATAATAATAATAATAATAATGATGTTGTTGTTAGTTGTTGATGTTGTTGTTGTTGTCGTCGGTTGTGGCTATGGAGAGTAGTTGTATTTGCCAAAGTTGTCGGCCTGTTTGCTCCGTGGTGCGTGTTGCGCAATCTGTTTTTGTGCGCTTCTTCTTTTCATTCTCAACTTGTTACTTCAGACCTGCTTACTATCACCAGCTCATGTGATTTTCATCTGGAAAGATGGATGGGTGGATGGATGGATGGATGGATGGATGGATGGATGGATGAAGAATGCGTACTGGAAAGGGTTAGTGGATGGATGGTTGAGTACAAAAGAGAGAGAGAGAGAGAGAGAGAGAGAGAGAGCAGGGATGGATGGATGGATGGATGGATGGATGGATGAGTACAAAAGGGGTCAGCGGGCGGATGGTGAGGTTGGGAGCCCGTTTTAAGTCGAAGTTTGTGTTTACATCCGCCTGCTACGAGTTCTTCAATCATTGTTTTCTTCTCGTTTTCACGCCAATCCATCACTCGAATGCATCACCGTTGGACTATGCAAGCACTACGTTTTGGGGAGGGGAGGGGGTCCATCTTTATTTTTAGTTTTTTGTTTTATTTTTTTCTTCTTCGAGCGGATTCCTGAATGCGGCAGATTGAGGAGTCGGATTTTCCGGATCGAGTTATCACCTGTCGTCACCTTCTGTCGACAACTTCTTCTCTCTTGGCTTGTCTTGTCTGAAACTATCGTGTACAGCTTTGTCATGATTCCTCTGCCTGGCTCTTGTCTTTGCTCTTGTCCTTGTCCTTTTCCTTGTGCTTGTTCTTTTCCTTGTTCTTGTTCTTTTCCTTGTTCTTGCTCTTTTTGTCGTACTTGGTCTTGGCGTAGCGATGGGAATCTTGCATCGTCTCGTCCTTCGTGAGGTCGAGTTGATTATTGTGACAGTCGTCTGAGAGAGCAGCAGTAGGTTCGTGTAGTGTTCTTGTTTTTCTACCTGTCCTACCTGGGCCTTTTTCCATCATGCAATCGACGTCTCATTGTGATTATTTTTAAAAACAATATCTTCTTCTTATTTTCCACTTCACCGGCATGCCACGCTGTCGTCGAAAGCTCAAGAGGAAATAAAAGCCGAAAGAAAGTGATCCATTTTTTCCTTGTTCTTTGCACGGTATGTTTTCAGTTCGCCGCCTCTTATGAGTGCGTACGCGCGTGCGTGTGCATGTGCATGTGCGTGTGCGTGTGCTGCGCAGATCGCACGGACGCCGTCTGAGAGATTTTTAAATTGCCGCTCGAATTTTTCTTTTTCTTTTCGTTCGCATTGTTTTGTATTGTTTTCGTTCGCATTGTTTTGTATTGTTTTCGTTCGTATTGTTTTGTGTCTAAAATTCATTTCATTGTCGCTTGCCAAACGCCGAGAATCGACGGTTGCTTTCCTGATGGACGCTTAGAACAACATGCTATTGGAACTGTCCTTTCGAGCGTCAACAGTAGAATGCAACAAGCACCTGTCCTGCAATCAACTTTTGGTGGAAGCTCGAATGCCATTCGACTCCATCAATCGACTCGGCTTCACTGAACTTCTACTACGACGTCGTCGGCTGCATTGGCGACAGGTCAATCCGAACCCTTTGTTAGCAGATTTTCAAGTAATCGCTGGCTGTTTTCTCTCAGCTTGCGCTCTTCTTGTGAAGTCTGCCCTGGAAGCGATGGCAACTCCCTTGTGGATTGTGGACGCCTAAATTATTTTTGATGCAACCTTATTATATCCACTATCGCAAGGCATGCACGAAGAATGAGCAATATGAACTCAAAACAGCGTAGGTCAGCATGTCTTCTTAGAAGTCCTTCTTAGAACTTCTTCCTGGCACGCTTATGCATTAGTATGATGCTTGTGCATTAGCATGATACTTATGCAATAGCATGATACTTATGCAAGCCACTTTGCATTGGTGCAAACGTGAGGTTTGCTGTCATACGTCATGTCATCGGTTGAGAAAGTCATGTTTACCTTGCCCTCCAAGTTCCTAGACGATGACGTCATTGTATGAGTTGTGTGATTTGTATGAGTTGTGAGAGTAAGCTCGCGTGTGTATATCTGATGTGGTAAGCGAAACTTTGTTGTTGTTGTTGTTGTTGTTGTTTCCTTTGCGACTATCGTTTACCAATCCTGTAAGCGTTTGCAATTTGCGGGGATCGATAAGACGACGACGACCGGTAGCAGGCGAGATGGCGTTTCATCGTCGCATCTCCCGCTGCTCCAACCTAGAAAAAAAAAGAAAAACAAGAAGGACAAGGAGGAGGAAACCACCAAACATGAGAACATATTTGTGCCTACCGCTTTTTTTTGCCATGTTTGATGCCACGTCTGAACTGACGAGACGGAAAGCCACGAATCCGCCGCGTATCGTCGGAACTCGACTGTTTGTTTACTTCTGGCGATCGTTGTCGTCTGCTCCGTTTCGACGAATAAAAGTTAACTGCGACTTCAATTGGAGCGATCATTTTTACGGTTGTCGTCGATGGCGTTTCTCTTGTCGTTGCTGCGATCGAATGTCGCCGTTGTTGCTGCTGTAATTACGATTGTCGTTGTCTGAGCATCTACTAATGGGTTTGATTCTACAATGACGACCACTTCGGCTCGTGCTTTTGTTCGCGTCTGTTTTATTTCTCCCTGGTTGTCCCGCTGGAAATGGCGGCAGTCTGGAGATAACGAATTGATTTTGGAGTGAGCCACGTCCGTGCAGCCACTACATGGAGACACTTGGGTTTGTTTGATCAGTGAACGAGGTGGATTGAATTCACAATTGGATAACAGCCAATTGGTCCGTGTTGACCGTGGGCGTGCTAGAAATTGCATTTATTTATGAAATGTTATGTAATCTTTACCGCGATGCGACCTTAAAGAAGGCTTCGGTTTGGAGAGATACAAAAGTGGTAGAGATGGCTGAAGGAATTGTGAAATATTTGCGTAATACTTGCTCTTTCTATTCTGACGGTTGCTAATACGTTTGACTTTGCTTAGATTCTGGCTGATATGCGTCGTTAGGTAATGATTGCTAAACCACCACCACCCCAACATCCCTGAGACATGGTGCTGATTGCGGTCCGATCTGGACAGGGAGGCCATTTTCTTAAGATTTAAGATTTGCAATATTAAAGGATGAGGAGGAGGAGTATTACAATTTGCAATACTTTTCACGGCGTGAGACTATAGTGCGTTAGTTGAGTAGATTGTCCTCTTAAAAAGCAAGTACGAATGTATCCATAAAAAAAATCAGAATTTAAATGAAATGACAATGTGTCGACATCGTGAAGCACTGGCTCACACATTTAGTTCGGAATGACTGTCCTGGTTCTGGGTTCTAGTTTGGGTAGACATGCTAAGACGAGGATCACTCTAAGTTCGTATTCAATGATACAATAACCTTTGTTATGTGGTGGATTCATGGGCGTCCTTAGGAGGAGCAAATCTTACCCCCTGGATTTTGTCAAAATGCTAACATTTGGTGGCTGGTGATCCAAACCAGACCTACTATTTGTGAGAGCGAGCGTCCAAAGCGGCGAGGCGCTCGTGCCAAGTTCATAAATTGAATTAAAACAAACTTTGCTCCCCCTACAAAGACTTCTGCGGATGATCATGAGTGAATATAGTCATATTAATTAATTAATTAATTAATTACAGCTTTGTGAACATTTACTCTTACGCTTGTTAATTGAGATAAGATGCTCTCTCTTAGAAATAAGTTTTTGGGGAATTCTTGCCCCACGGTTCACAAACCTTTCCCACAGATGGAGGTGCAAAGTCGCACAATTTTTGACATTTGGATTCTTTAGATCAAAATCGCAACTGCGTCGATGCAGCTATTGCAACCGCATAAAAAAAACAAATTACATTGAATTAAAACAAATATTAAATTCTTAATATATTAAAACATATTAAATTCTTAATATATTAAAACATATTAAATTCTTAATATGTAGCAAATTATGAAATTGGTGAATTTAACTGCGTAACTGCGATACGGGCTTTAAAAAAACAAACAAACATTCTTTTAGGACTCAAATCTTTTAGCCGAAAAATGAATCAGAAACATCAAATGTGCATTGAAAAATTCATGTTGTGTTAAAATTCTCGATTGGGATCATTCACCAGACGAAGGGATTTGAGGAGTAGATTTGACTCATTGTACCTCCTGAGAACTTAAAAATATCAGAAATGACTTGATAATTTTCTAATTAAGAATCTTTCTCGTGACAAGAATATTTTTCCTGTTAGTAAGATTGAAACCGTTCGATTAACTAACTACAACTGCAGGTTCTGTTTTTAAGACGTCGAGGATGTGCTGATCTGATTTGAAGAATTGAAGACGCATAATCTTAATGATTCAGAGTCACAAATTATTTTCTGATCGTTAACGCTTAACAAGTCTAGGCGCAATTTTTACTGCGCATTGTTTACGGATTCTATAACATCGGACTTTAAGTTATGCACAAGAGTAGATTGAATAATATTGAATTTGGTTAAAACAATAAAAATTTACATAAAATTCAGATAAAAACATTGTTAAGTAACACGCGTTCCAATTCAACCTTGAATTTCTTCTATTTTACCGTGGCAGGCTTGTGACCGCAAATGCAAGAGTCACGCTCGAAGTTACAAAGATTTATATTTTTTAATTGTATTTAATTACATGTTTCGTTAGTTTTCGCCACCGATTTGTGTTAAACATTTTAATTTCTGTAATGAGCGTTTCCTTTTATCCAATTTATGTCGGTTTCCGGTTTTTTTACTGATTGACTTGTTTTGCCGTGCATCGATGTCTTCGAACTCAACAAACATTATCAAACCGTCTCCAAGATTTTTGTTCGACTTGGTTTAACTTAGTTTTAAGTTATGCCCGGCTTACAAGAACCTTATTCGAGACTTTTTAAATCACCAGGGTGGTTTCTATGTTTCAAATCTTTTGAGACACGTAATAGCGGCGAAGACAATAGTTTTCTATAGAAACTTGGACGCTTAAACTGAATCTTGTGAGAAATGTCTGACGAGACAAAAACTGAACAGGACCAAAAGAGGTCCAACGTGAATCTAACTCCACCTGGTAACCCAACCAATCAATCAAATTCAGATTCAAGCAAGACCCAGACGGAATTCTTTGATGCTTTGAGTGATCCCAACAAGCCGAAGAAGAGTTCCTTCCAGATAACGAAGATAACGGTCAAGACTGATGACAGAAAGGAGGAGAGTCAGGACGACTTGGACGAAACGACCAACACCGAAGATCTGAGCCTCGACGCCTCTCGGACAGGAGACGTCGAGCACGAGCCCTCCTCTGCCAGCACGGTTCATAGTCCGGGCGGCACGGACGATGCCGTGTGGTCGAGTTTGGTTCAGAACATGGGAGACCTGCCGGCCAATGTCCTCAGAACATCTGCAATTGCAGCCGCCAAAGACAAAACTCAAGACACTCACTCCCGATTCAAAGTAGTCAAAATCGAAAGTCAAGACAGGCTGAAGAGGGGTAGGTGGACTTGCACGACGTTCTCGGATCCAGGGGGCAAGACGGGCATCGAGGGGGTCGTCAACTCTCAGACGGACTCGATATTTTACGTGCCCCTCGCGACCGAGGATCACCCGGGGGCCGTCATCGCTCCGATAGTCTTTAACGAGGGCCACCTCGTACTGAAGACGAATCCGAACATCCCGCCGCTGTACGTCGTCGGCGATGACAGCAAAATGCAATATCTGATCGGGTCTGTGCCTTCGACCGACAACGAGAGGACGGAAGAAGTTCCCGGCGCCGACCAGAACCAGTTCTACCCCATGCCAGACCAGCCGGCCTCTTCCTCCATATCGAACAAAGAACTCGAAAAGTTACAACCCCCTCCTCCGAGCTTAGACCCTTCTCAGTCCCTGGGCTCGCCCCTCGTGGAATCGAGCAGGTCGGGAAGCAGGAGGGCCGGCGGTGCGCTCAGTTCGAACTCTCCCCTCATGGCCATGGTCAATGCCACCATGAGTTCCTCGTCTTTCTCCGACGCCGAAGACGGGTGAGTTCGAGAGTTTTTGACGTTTAACGTCTTTATCGCGACGTGTCTTGTGCTCTTTGCATCGTTGGGATTTTGGACGTCGAAGTCTGAGAAGTCGGTTTGGAAGGCATGTTTCCGATCAGTCGTCAGTCGAGGGCCATTCGTATGACAACATTCGTACGACAACATTCGTACAACAACATTCGTACGACAACATTCATTCGACAACATTCATTCTTATCGGCTATCTAATGTGTATTGGCAGGATTGAGTTTTTTTGTTTTTTGTTTTTTTTTGTCGAGCCGATCAAGTAAATATGCACGTTAAATATTGACGGAAAAGTAAAATGCCGCTGGCTCGAGGGTCGGTCCTAAGGGGCGACGTCTTGCTGTCGGGACTGCCCAGACCATATTTAAAGGTCGACATCGGTCCATGGGTGATAGAAATTAGTCGGATAGTAATTAATAACATTATCTAAACGTTGGGGACTCGACGACGAATGCTTTAAACGTACGTTTAAAAGAAGATGAGTCAGGTGGTTGGAGCATTGCAGTTGGGATCTGTGAAAGTGTTTTTGGACCTAAGCATGTGATGGAGTGAAGTTGTATGTTGGTTTGGAAGGATTGAAGTTGTATGTTGGTTTGGAAGGACTGAAGTTGTATGTTGGTTTGGAAGGATTGAAGTTGTATGTTGGTTTGGAAGGACTGAAGTTGTATGTTGGTTTTGTTGGTTTACCATTATAAGCTGCAAATGTTGCTCAGCGTTGAGTAAATTCCGACATCGTGCCGACCGAGTTTACGATTTCTGTCGAAGGGTCCCCTCTGACGCCCTCCCGCAAGGTCGATCCTTAGCTCGGAGCAACAAATGCTTCTGCTAGTTTGTTTTAATGAGTCGTTCCCTCGAGGGCAATGGCTAGGATGATGGACACAGACTAGATAAATTTGGTGTCATGCTACAAGCGACTATCGGTTATTACAATAATTTATGTTGTAATAAAAATAATATTAATATTATTAATAGTAATTTATCAGTTATTATTTGTTAAATATCCTTTAGATTATCCGAAGTAATGTGTGTAATTAGATGACTAATCTGTTCTGCGAAAGTTTACTTTTTTCAAACGGAAAATTTTTTTCATTCATTATCATTGTCAATGTCATCATCAATGGTATTATTATTATTATTATTAATATCATAATCATCATTAATAATATTATTATCATTATTAATATTAAAATCATTATTATTATTATTATTATAATCATTATCATTATTAATATTATTATCATTATTATTATTGTTATTATTATTATTAATATTATCATCATTATCATTATTAATGTTATTATCATTATTATTATTGTTATTATTATTATTATTATTACTATTATTATCATCATCACCATTATCATTATTGACATTAAGCATTCAACAATATCAACACTAGGAAATATTATGGCATCATTATGAATGGGACTTCTTATCTCTGATTATCAGAAAGTGATGAACAAGATGAACTTTTGTTGGACCCAACTGGCTGCTGTAGATTCTTTTAGATGATTAAGTGGACTAACATCATTGTAATAATCATACGAACTGTGATGATGATGATGATGACTATGTGGACGACGACGACGATGACTACGGCGATGAAGACGACGACGATAAATGTTGCGATGTGAAATGACAAAGTGTAAATGTTTTAATTCTGATTAAAATGACAACATTAATTATTAGCATGATTATTAATAAAGTAAAACTATTTATTTATCATAATTGCCGGCTACGAGTGATGACCGAAAAATTGTTTTCCTTGCTGACTGATGTCGATGGAGAATGGATTGATAATTTGTACACTTCACAATCTGATTGTTCTCATCATCATCATCATCATCATCACCATCATCACGACTATCATCATCATCATATCGTGACTATTATGATTGTTGCCAAATGAACATACCACAGTTCATATCTGCTACTAGTATGCCAGTATCTCTCACATCATGCTGCCACTGTCACCATGCCTCAATCATTATCATCATCACTATCATCATCATCATGAGCCTGTTGAAATTCTTGACTTAACGATCAATGCAGGACGTGTGAGGCAACATCCAGCTCACTTCTTAAATCAATGCAACTCAAAAATGAAATTAAACCAAGGTCACCGTTGCAAGGCTCTCCAGTGTGAATGTGATGAATGCAACGTTGCTTTTGAAGAAGTGGTCGGCGTAAATGTCGTGGCCATTCGAAGACAGAGCCGGCGATTTGCAACGTCGTGGTGGCGGTCGAGTCGTCGCAAAGTCGTCCCGACGTGCGACTCCCGTCGTTGTCGTGCGTCGGCGAATACCGACGGGAGAATTCTTCGAATGGCATCCATTCCCGACCTGCGATCGCTGCCGGCTCTTCTGCTTATTCACTCTGCCAATTTCGAATGTTTCATGTGATTTGGAGGGCTAATCGAAGAATTATTTATGCATCTATGCAGATATTAATTTATTCATCTATGCAGGGGCATGTCGTTCCGCAGGTCTGCAATCTCGATAAATCTTGCAGACGAGGTCCTTATTTGTCTGTGCATCGAATACTCCCGTAAAAAGATCCAAATTTTTAACCGGGCGGACGGCCCCACGAGATTCTTTAATGCTTCGGGCAGATGGGTTCGGGTTTTTGTAGGTATTTCCCATTTCAAATCGGCGCACGCAAATAACATTTAATGCATCGGAGGAACTCAATAGAGGAAGTATTTGTTGATAATTAGTATTCATAATTTATCTTCGGCCTCCCCTCGTTTGTGTGCCTGTTTTTTTTTTTTATTGGGCAACTCTTTGTTTGTCATTTTGATAATGACAATGTTTATTTATTGGATGTCATGAATGACAAGTTTCTTGTCATCACTCAAAGATAAAATGGTGTTTCACTTGGAATAGCAATAAAGAATGATGATCTATATTTGTGGAAAGTTATGGAATGGGATGATGATGATGATGATGACGACGTGGAGGGATGAGTGAAAGATGAAAGAGTAAAAAGTGACCAGAATGAAAGAATGGGTCTGAGACCATTGCTTCAGACAGCTGATTGCTGACTGTCTGACTGCAGGTACATCTAGACACTGCTCACTGAGGATGCTACTGCTGATGATGATGTGATGATTGTGATTTATAATTTTATTTATTATTAGCAATGGTTGAATTAATATTAATATTAAGTTTATGAAGTTCATATTAGGATGATGATAATGATATTGACGACGACGACGATGATGATGATGATGATGATATTGATATCGATTCTCTTACACTTACATTATTACATTCTTACCTGTTGCGCAGATGCCGACAACTTCGATATATCTAGAATTACAATCCATTCCCTAGGTGTCCCTAGATGTTTTCTACGATGACGAGTTTTTAATTTTGCTCGCTAGGTGCAATCACATCATTGCTGTTATTAAAAATTATTCTCGCCTAATGCTTAATAATTCATATTTAATGATCGGCAACAGTTTTTCATAATTTTTATATTTTTCAGCCTCGTTTCTTGTTTACGCTCTTCGATCACAATTTTTTTTTTTAGGGTAATCGAGCGTCCGTTCGCTAGGGGATCAATGTGCTGCTTTCATTTTGTTCGCTAGATGGGAGGCTATTTTATAACTTCTCGGGTCGCCGGTTACGCTGGGTTTCTCAATTTTTATTCTTATTTATCTTGAAATTATCTGGCAGTTTATTATTATTATTGTTGTTATTGTTGTTTTTATTATTATTATTATTATCATTGATATTGTCAATGTTATTAACAATTTACATATGTTATTGGCATCAACCACAAGCCATTGTCATGACATTAATGTCAGGAGTGACATTAACCTATCGCAACGGTGCTCTTTCTTTTACATATATGTTCTAACGTCACAAAGTCATCTCTTTGATGGTGTCTCAGTTGACCCTCTCGTGAAGAAGAATGTAAAGTAGTATTGAGTCACAGTACGACAACTGCATTTCCTCTATCGACGTGTCTAATTGTAAACAACTCTTTCAATCTCAGCTCATCTCAGCTGCTCAGTGGTTCTCGTTTGAGTCGGTTTTATCTGGTTCTCGAAGGTGCAGGCAACTGTCCTGGGTTCCCACCCGAGGCAAAACTTCTGTAGGATGGTGTAATTTTTCGATAAAGAGTGTCGTAACAACGGTTGTAATAAGTTGTATTACATTATGTTTTGATTATTCATACTTTTCCTGCTCTTGCTTCTTTTGGTTTAGACTATGCCAGGGTTGGCAGGTAACTAACAAGTGCTATTTATTATTATTATTATTATTATTATTATTATTATTGTTATTATTATTATTATTATTATTGTTGTTGTTGTTATTATTATTGTTATTATTATTGTTAATATTACTATTATTTGTGGTGGAATCATCCCATTCAGTGGTTTACAAATGGCTCCATCAAATCAAATCGTTACCTTGGTTCCAGCATTACCTTACCTTACCTGACTGATGGGCATTTAAAAAAAAATCCATTTTGTGTTATTCATTCAGTCATTTGTTTAACCAAGTAAGTCGAAGAGCGGGCCACTTGCAAGCAGTCAAGTGACAAAGCTGAACATGAAAGAAAACACCAGTGCTACAAAACTCAATGAGCGACCTTTCAAGATTTAGTTCACCTGGTCGAGTTGTTCTTCATAACATCCGAATCTTCATGTGATGTGATGTCAAAGTGATATCAAAGTGGTGTCAAAGTGATATTGACGCTTTCAACCGGTGATGAAACTTTATTTACACGACCAACAAGACGCCAGTAGTATCTGTTGGTGCCTGGATAAATAAGCCTTTAGGGCCAAAACACCTATGTAAACAAATGCTCGAATGTAGGCACAAGTACTGAGGAGTAAAAAAAAATACTTAAGCATACATGCAAATACTCGAGCATACAGGCAAAATACTGAATAAGCATACAGAGACATACTCAAGCATACAGGGCAAATACTCAAGCATACATGCAAATACTTAAGCAAACAGGCAAATACTTAAGCATAGGCAGAATTACTCAAGCCCAGGTAAACAGAGGCAAAGGTGATGATGATGATGATGATGATGATGAGGAGGAGGAGGAGGAGTTGAGAATATGAGACGAAGATTATAATTAAAAAAGATTATTACTCACTCAGAGATATTTATCAACGTCATGAGTTTATCAAGCTTGAGTTATCTTCAAGCTCCAAATGTTGGCTGGTATTAATGGAAGTTTTCAAATCATCTTTGTCTTCGCTTTGACTCATTTCTCTCTCTTTCTCTCTCTCTCTCTCTCTCTCTCCCTCAGTGAAGATTTGAAACATTTATTATTATAATAAATAATTGTTGTTATAGTTTTAATATTTTTTATTATTATTATTATTATTATGTTTGTTTGTTTGTTTGTTTGTATTGTTGTTGTTATTATTTTTATCAATGCATTAATCAATAATTGGTTAGCTGCGGAATTAAAAATAATAATAATAATAAGGTAGTGTAAAGGTAGAGGCGAATTCCTTTTTTTGAGAGCATAACCATCCATCCATCAATCCATCCATCCATCCATCCATTCACTTGTTATTATTGGTGTCTTACAATTTTTTGTTCCAAGTGCTCTTCTGACTATCTTAACCACTTAAACTGATCTATCTGTTTATTTATTCATTCATCCATCCATCCGTCTATCTATCCATCCTTTCATCCATCCATCCATCCAACCATGTCGTTGCAGTAGTCGTCGTTGTTGTCGTAAGGAGCACATACAAAAGCACCTGGATGAATATGTAAATAGATTCCTACGTGTGTTTGTGTGTCCTATTTCTTTTCTTCGATGCATTCAAAGAGTAAATAAACTTCTGCCATTGTTGATGTTTTTGTTGTTGCTGTTGCTATTATTATTATTATCATCATCATCATCATCATCATCATTATTATCATCGCCATCCAAAGACCACGTTGTTGTTTACGCTAGCCGTTTGTTTGTATTGCCGACAAAACCAGCAACAATGGCGATGACGACAATGATATACAATTACCAATTAGAAGAAGTACTCGCTATTATTGTTGTTGTTGTTGTTGTTGTTGTTGTTGTTGTTGTCGTTGTTGTTGTCGTTGTCGTTGTCGTCGTCGTCGTCGTCGAGATCATAGTCGTCGTTGGTATTACCAAGAGTGAAGTGGACTATTGAAGAACAACGAAAGTTGTTAATTGCTTTATTGTTATAAATGCATTAAATGCATTATTCTCATTTAACTAATAATCTTGTTAATTGATTTCGAATCAATTCAACCTTTCCTCCTTCTCTTTCCACTCAATAAAATCTTGTGCACGAATCCTTTCGTTTCAAAATCCAGGTATCACTCAGGTAATCTACCTGGTCCAATTAGTCGCCCACCTGTGCTGCTTGCTCCCTTGCTGATGAAATGACTCTCCACTCGTTCATTTGTCCTTATAATTGTATTATTATTTATTATTAGAAATTATAATTTGTTATTATTATTATTATTATTATTCTCGTCATCACCATCATTATCATCGTCGTCTTCTTCATCCCGTAGTCATTAATTATCTTTGCCTGGAGTCATTTGTTCTCCTCGGTGAGGATGAATTGTGAAGTATGAAATGAATTTATTTAATTTATTGTTCGTAAAATAAAATAATAAACAACAGTAATAATTAATAATAACAATAATAACAATAATAATAATAATAAATCCATGCATCATCCCTGGCATGAGTTTGATTATTGATAATTTAAAAGTGACTACTGGGAAAACCCCCCTCAGACCGAACTCATTTAAACCATGGAAAAACCGAGTTCGTGGTTAAACTTGTCAATCATTCTTGGTACTTGGTTGTCGAAGTGGTTGAATGTACCTGGTTTGTGATGTTTGTGTTGTTTGTGTTGTTTGTGATGTTTGAGTTGTTTGTGATGTTTGTGTTGTTTGTGTTGTTTGTGTTGTTTGTGTTGTTTGTGTTGTTTGTGTTGTTTGTGTTGTTTGTGATGTTTGTGATGTTTGTGTTGTTTGTGATGTTTGTGTTGTTTGTGATGTTTGTGTTGTTTGTGTTGTTACTTTTTAATAATGATGATGGTGCTAGTGATGACGATACTCTATAAATATAATATTTTATTGTCAGTTCTTGTTGTTCTTGTCATTGCTTTCGTCGTTGTAATGCACCGATAACAACAACAACAACAACAACAATAATAATAATAATGGCTTCTCTGATACAGTTCATTGTAGGCATTTGAAGACTCTTTTGCACAACACAACACACACACACACACACGCACACATCTTCAGTTAGCTCATGCACGTGCACTTTTGAAATCACGTGCGTGCACGGCACACTACTGCGATAAGTAAACCTCTCACAAATACATTCCATCTGGCCGAGATAAACGTACTACTGCGTTCAACTAACAAAACATTGTTGTTGGAAATTAAGGCAAACAGCTTCACCACCCGTACCCTGCAGTCAAACCCCCAGGCCTGATAACACCCTCCATCCACCCACCCACCCTCTCCCTGCCCGCGGCGACTACCCACACCGGTCGACGGTATTCGTTTGTGTGTTTACCGAATTCCATGGCCGTGTTTTCATATCGTCAAGGCGTGGTCCGACGCTCTGTGGAAGCACCGATCGGCTCAGCCTGGCGGGGGTTCTCATTGGCCGGCTATTTTGGGAAACTCGTCTCCCATTGGACGGAGTGCCGGCATAATGTATGCAGATTATTCCTAGGTTGCTAGTGGTGTGTTTTTTTTCTAGACCAACTGGTAAAAACCGGTTCGAGGTGAGGCTCTCCGTGAGTATTTGTGGTGGTCGGAGCTCTGTTCGTTCGTTCGCTCGTTCGTTCGTTCGTTGGTTCGTTCGACTCGTTGAGATTGTTGTTCGTTCGTCGTATATAAGATAAGTTCGCTCGACAATTCCTCCGATTTACAGTTTCAAGTTGTCGTCGTTCGTTCTCGACTAAAACAACTTATCGAAGAGCGGTTTGAGGTTCATTCGTCTGCTCTATTTTCCTCCCCTACCACGGCATCTGCCGACGGCTTAGGTAAGCAGGTGATGTGCTTTGATGAGTGCATTTTTCATTTCGTATTTCGTGTATGCTTATACCGTATGCTGTACGTTACGTATTTTGTCAGTTTGGTATTTGGCGATGCATTCTGGTTGAAAATGGGTGACTGTAAATGGGTGGTAACTTGTGCTTGCGTCGTCAGGGTTGCGTCACACGGTAGACTTCGGTGCTTCGGTTAAAGATGGACGAATGGTTAATTTTTGGGGTTGAGTGGGGACTGACATTTACAAGTTGATGAGACACTATGAGGGCAGAAGATGTGAGAGGCAGAAATGATAAGCTCTCATCTCCGTCTTAAGTTGCTCAAATCTTCATTGTGTACGAGTCTGTAGGCTGTACGTAGCTGAAGGAGGTATTGATTTTTTGAAACCAGGTATACAAGATCAGCCACTTGTAGAACTGCTTGGAAGCCATCTTAATCTACGTGTATTTATTCATTCGTTATTAACATCCCTAGTCCGACCGTCAACCGAACTGAGAAGATTCCGTGCGTGCCTCGGACGAGAGCGGGTCGTCAGATGGCCGACCTTCCCCATGCGACCCACTGGCATAGTTGACATCCGAGTCAGTTCTGCTTACGTAGATCGATCACGTGATGGCTTCATCATTAGATCCGATTTCACATTTATTGGGCGTGTCCCGGTCGTAGGATGACTTAATAGAATGCCAGCAGGAGAGATGTTAACTTGTAAGAGAGAGAGAGAGAGAGAGAGAGAGAGAGTGTGACATTATGAACTGTCTCAGTTGAATGCTTGAGTGTGGGGGGGTGCATTGGACCAGTTGGACAAAGTGGGAAGTAGGTATGAAGAAGAAGAAGAACCTTTGTATTACTGAGATGGATTCATTCCAAAATGTCATTGAAGGCGTGAGGATGTGGTATGACTGTAAAGTATTTTGTATGATGTAGCAGTACAATAGGTTGGATGTGTGTGTTTGTTTTCCTACCTCCGATGTTGGTGTTGATGATGAATTTTAGAAATATTCAAAATTGACGACCGTTATCAATGTACACATTTTAGCATCTCTAAATCGTCTGCTTAAATATTTCCCCAACCGTCCCCTTAGAAGAACTTGAATTATTTTGGAGGCGATGAACGTTGAAAACTGTTCCGTCTTCTCGGAAGTCTCCTCTAAGGACTTCGTTCCTCTGGCCTACGGCTGAACCCCGAACCGTCGGAAAGTAGACTCCCCCATTGCCGAGGAAGCGGATACTTTCGACCTCGGAGCGCTCGCTCGATCTACGGACCCCCGTTCTCGTTCTGCAGCGTCCAGGCCGGTTCCGAGCCTGCCCCGTCGAGGAGGGCGTCCGAAAGAGGACGGTCCGGACCATGTTAAAGTGCATGAACCTGACACTGAAGCAAACCTTCGGAGTCGACAGCCGGGAAGACATCGACGCCTTCGGTCCGAAGGGGGCGGAGGGCCTAGAGAAGGAGATGGGGGTCAGAGTGCCCCAGCTGTCCGCTAGCTCGGAATTCATCGCCTCTGCGGCCTCCTACCTCAAGGGTTATATGCTCGACTCTCTCTCGGATCTTAGGTTACAACCCACTTGTGCTGCTCTTATTTCTTCCGTTTTGATGTCTGATGTCTGTCGATGCCACTAGGTTAACTATTGATAATATTACTAATTCATCATCATCATCATCATCATCATCAT
>MPNW01000807.1:0-12889 GCA_011800805.1 Hirudo medicinalis | reverse complement strand
CTTATTATTGTTGTTATTATTATTGTTGTTGTTATTATTATTATTATTATTATTATTAATTGACATTATTGTCGTGACTATTGTCATTACGATTATTATTCCGAACGAAATTGGCAGTAACGAGTGCCAGGCTCCAGAGGAAGCCTGTACGTAGTCACCTCCTGCTACTTCTGAGGCTGTCTGCTGCACGAAATGTCCTTCATTTGTCTTAATCTCGAACCTGCTCTCCACTGTGTCTCCTGGTTAACCTGCATCCATAAGCACATCATCCATTCATCATCATCATCATCATCATCAGCAGCAGCAGCAGCGGCGGCTGCATCGTTGGTCGTCATCACTTGCGTCTCTGCTGCATGGAAATCTCCTCGCTGCACGCGTTGCTTTTATTAGCGGACTCGGCTCGACGACGTCTTACATAATGCACGGGTTGCGTAAATTGCCGACGTATCTCGCCGTCGCCAGGGGGCTACGTCCGGGTTTTCGTAGCACGCTGGCCGCCTCCCCACGCTCGAGGAGAGGTGGCTTCCACTGACGACCAGCATTTACATTTCATACGGCTTGAGGCCGATAATAAGCACTTGCATCGACCCTCAGACATTTTGAAAGCTTCCTCTCCGTGCATGCGAAGGATCGACTTTTCCTTCTCGGTGCGTAGCTTTTTCCGCCATCATTTCGCAGCACTAGGTCGGCCAGAATTTTACCATCCTTTTTCTAATGATACCTGCCTAGCACGGAAGGGATTCGAACTCCCGACCCTTCGACCGAAGAGCCGGGCCAAGGATGCCGACCGGCTCTAGCTCACCTCGATTCTGTCTGCAGATCGGCAGCGGTCGTCGACATGCTTTTAATTGTCGCGCGATCATCTCCATTCACGTCGTCGAAAGTTTTATTTCCTCCATTCGCTCCTCCTACCTTTTCGAATGCTGGATCTTATTTAGGTCTCCGTCACCAGGCCTCATGTTGTTGCACTATTATTAGTTTATTTTGATTTTTAGTCCCCTGTTTAACTGTGTCGGGGTCTCCTGTGCACCATGTCACCGTGTTCCTACCATGCCGATCGATTAACTTGTGGTGAATCACACGCAATTAACGTTTTTATCACTCTTACGTTGCTCCCCCTACATCGGCCGTGGGTGGTCTGATGCCCTCTGGGTGGCTCGTTTGCCGGTCATCCCATGGGACGTCTCCGTTTGTTCGGATGTACATTTTACGTAAACTCCACCTCTACGGTAGTTCCGCGGACGCGATGAGGCGGAAAACTGGAACTAATCTCGCCCTCTTGGGCAGGTGCCCCTCTGGTCCAGACGATCATGTATCCTCTCGCATCCACCAGGCGATGTACAGTTTGCTAGGACTTAAAACTTTTAAATTGTCAGCTTGAATGAATTAAAAACGATGAAAATATTCCCGCACAACTGCCATGCGTTTCTTCGTGTTTGTTTTTTAGGGGTTTAAAAGCAGGTTCAACAAGGTCAAAGTTCAGCCAAAAATGCGGCGAATGGCGTCGCTGCCAGTCATACACTCCCTGGTCTTACAGGTCCAATTGATTGATCGTTGTTCAGTAAAACAAATGGCTTTGTGACGAGGTGCTTTGAAAATCAACGCAACGAGCTTCCTTCTGTTGCCGTGTTCCTTGCCGGTCAGTTGAGCGCCACGTTGTTCCAGGGAGTCACCATGCATTCGCCACGTTGTTGCTGCTGAGTGGTGCTGGGGGTGGCCACCTGGAAGAACGGACAGGGGCCTTCTGTCCACTGGAAAACGAAGAGTGGAGATTAATGCGACGAACGTGATGCAGGGGAGTGGCGGATGAGATGGGGAAGCGATTGCGTTAATTGTGATAAAATCTCGACCTGGGGTTGATGCTAGGAAAAATAATTGAATTCAACATTAGCACTGTCGACGTTGTATTAGTGATAGTATTGAACATCATGCGAGTAATAAATACTGGACGATACGAATTAGCATCGGACGCAGTAATCCGACGACAACGTAATTGTCTCTGCGCTCGTGTAATGCGACAAGAAATCACATCAACGTGGTTCCAAGGTCGAGGTCAGTGTTATTTCAGTTAGGACTTTTCAGTTAAAGTTTGAGTTACAGTTAGTACTTTCCAGTTACAGTTAAAGTTACAGTTAACTTTATACTGTCTTTACAGTTACCAGTTACAACTTTCCAGTTATCNAGTTAAAGTTACAGTTATAGTTATTTAGGTGCGGTCAGTTATAGTTATAGTTACAGTTAACTGATTTGGTTTATGTCAGTTATTAGAGTTTCCAGTTACAGTTATAGTTAATAGAATTAACACTAGTCGAGGTGATAAAAAATATCTTCCGATGGGATCGTGCTCAGCCTTACTTCGCGATGGATGTTTTTTAACTAATTATCCTAATTATCGCACATTATTAATGCACTGCCCGAACTCGCCATAGATCCGTGCAACGCAACGATAAGCCGAACGACCGCCCACCTGTATGAGCTGGTGCTCGGGTTGCTGGGCGGACTGGAAATGATCCTGGAGGAGCGTCTGGGAGAAGGAGTCGTGCATCCTGTAACTCTCCGCCTCGCTCTGCGGGTTGCCGAGGATCCTGTGCAAATCTGGAACGAGGAAGGGTCGTTCAAAAGGCAAAATATGGAAATACCATGTTCTCCCTCAGTATGCAGTCTCTATAAGCATTCAACAGACTGGTGGACACCAATCTAGGGCTCATCATTGCAGTCCTCCCCCTTCTCCTCATCATTGTCACGATTATCGTCGTTGTCACGATCATCATCAACATAAGTTCACCTTTAAGAACGGCCGATGCCCACAGTTGGATGTGGATGTCGGGTATCTTGGTCGCCAGTTGCATGGCTGGATTGACCATGTTCAGTGCTTCCTGTTTTTGGAGATGACAAATCATGAATAAGTAATGAATGAGGAACATGAATGGTGAATGAGGCTCGTGAATAATTAATGGGAACATGAATAATGAGTGCGGACAACAAAATTAATATGTAAAGCACAAATTCAAGCAGAAGCTTAAGATGAACATTGTTGAATAATATTGTCAGCAACGACATAAAACAACAAAAACTAAATAATAAATAAATAAATGTAATTATTCCCTAAAATGAGATGATAATTATTATTATTACAATCTATAAATCTATATAATCTATAAATAAAGAAGAAAACACAGGATAACACAAAATCACAATCTTCCACCGCAGGCTCGGTTATAAGTTGCTTTGGCGTCTCATTTCGGCACTGGGTTGAATAAAATTGCTCAAATAAAAAAAGCTACGACGAACGACATGACCCCGTCGAACTCGTCCAACGAACGCACCTGGCTGTTTCCTAGGGACAGGAAGGCATGCCCGAGGAGGACCAGGGAGCACGAGGTGAGTCTGTTGAGGTCCTCCGTGTTTGCCATCCTCAAGGACTCCCTCAGGAATCGTCTAGTGGAAAATTAATTGCCATTAAAATCACCAGCAGCAGCAATATTGTTGTTATTATTATTGTTGTTGTTGTTATTATTATTATTATTAATAGTTATGTTAACAAATGTGAAACGAAATGACAACTGACTTGGCATCGCTGTGTCTGGACTGGAAGAAAGCTTGAAGTCCCCTGATGTAGAAGGTGGAGGCCCTGAGGCTGTGAGACCTTCAGAATAAAATGTTGGTGATGAGGATGATGATGATGATGATGGCGACGATGATGAGGAGGATGAAGATGCAGTCATGGCAATGACATCTACACTCCAATAGTTAATAAAAAGCTTACTGTATATAATGATTTATTTTGGATCAGTCTGATAGCGGAAGCGTGCGCTTCCTTAAGGCTGGCCCTTTGAGTTTATTTGAATTTGTTTTAATTGCTTTTGCTTTGTATATAACAGCTTGTTTGCTTTGTATATAACAGCTTGTTTGTTTAAATCAATAAAAACTCAAAAACTCAAAAAAAAAAATAGTTGAAAACAACTAGGCAAAGTAGTTTTATAAGAACCACTTTTAAAACACCATAAAACCTTTCGAGCATTTACCCGGGCAAAGTCAGTGCATCATCTGCATCATCATCATCACCATCATCATGATAACACACGACTCACAAGCCATCGTCATCATCACCATCAACACCACCATCATCATCATCACTACTCACACAGTGGAAGGATTGGAGGGGTCGAGTGCCTCGAGGGCTGAGTTGAACTCAGTGACCCTGTTCATCCTCAGGTACAGCAGGGCAAGGTTGAGGCTGATGAAGCTTCTCAACTCAATGTCTGGTGACTGTAAATGACGATTATGATGATGATGATGATGGTTGGGGTTACGGTTATTAATAATAACCATATTTATTATTTATTTACCATTATTAATAATAACCATTATTATTATTATTATAATAACCATGACTTATTATGCAATCATGGTTACATGATGATAATAATGGTTATGATAACGGTTGTTGTGACACGTTAAAAGTGACTACAACAACAGCAGCAACAACATTCAACAGCAACAACAATGCCTGTATCACAGCAGTACCATAGCAACCAGTTACTACAATTACAACTAAAGCACATTTAGCTTTGGCCACGAAACGACAACGAGCGGAATGCGATCCTAAAACACGTCCCGACAACGGGGTCGATGGGGTCGTAACCGTGACGACTAACATTGAGGGCGAACTTGAATTGGGCTTCGGCATGGTCCATGCTGTTCGTCGACATGGCGTAGAGTCCCTGGAAGGAATACCTTCTCAATGAGGTCAGAGGTTAACTTTGTAATGAATCGAATTTGGAAATAATAATAATAATAATAACAATAATAATAATAATATGAGGAACTTTTGTGCAAAAAAAACATTGCAGCATTATGCAATTCCATTAAACCCGACAGGAGAATGCAATACAAATACAGGTAACTCCATTATTATTATTATTATTATTATTATTATAAATGTTATTATTATATTATTATTACTATTACTATTATTATTATTATTGTGCAAAACTAAAGCACAAAGACAAAGTAATACATGCATGAGAATTAAGATTGCAACGTTGAACAAGAAGAACTCATCTGACCAGCAGCGTGTGGATCTGGAAAGTGTGCCTTGACTGAACTTTCTCGTGGAGTGAACATTTGTGGCAGATTTGCAGGATCTGGGAGGAAAAAGTGAGCGGTTGTTGTTGATGATGATGATGATGGTTGTTGATGATGTTGTTGATGGTTGTTGATGCTGATGGTGGTTGTTGTTGATGGTGGTTGTTGATGATGATTGTTGTTGTTGTTGCCGATGATGATGATGGTTGTTGTTGATGATGTTGATGGTTGTTGATGAATTTCATGATCGACAATGGAGTCGTCGTCCAAGAGCGATTGAATCTTGTTTGGAAAACTAACATTTTGATCACAAAAATCAAAATTCAGCTCAAAAACTGCTCAGCTTCTTTCAACAAGGACCGAACAAAACAACAATCGACGGAATTAACCTTAAATCGTATCACACATACAAACAAGAACGAACGAATCATCCTCGTTGTTGTTCATCATCATCATCATCCATGAAGACATTATTATTCGAAAGTCGAGTGAACGAGCGATAAACGACAACAAGCGATGCGATCAATGGAGTACCTGTTGTATGGCGACGGCCTTGTGACCGGTGACCAGCCTGCACATGGTGATGTGTTCCAGGAGGACCACCTGGAACGAGATCAGGAGCGGGTGGACGTCGGTCACTGGAGGGTCGGGGGAGGAGTCAATTAAAAATTAGCATAATAACATGTTAGTACAACAATAAATTAACATAATTAATATTAAGTCTGTAACTTATTGTAACAGGATGAAATTAGCAGATCAGCAGTCTCGTGGAATCCGAGCAATTTCAAAACAACATTAAATTTAGACCAAGTTAGCATCGCTCTGATTATTATTATTATTATATTAATAATTATTATTAATTATTACTAATATTATTATCATTATTTTAAATACAATAACGATCCGCATTTTACTTCTGAGTTTCTCAATTTGTAAAATGGCCTTGTCCGTGTACTTCTGTGCCTTGTCCACGTGACCTGCTTGCATGGAGTGGATCACAGTCACCTGATCATGATTATTATTATTATCATCATCATCATCATCATCATCATCATTATATTATTACAGCAATGACCACATCGTAATAAATATTGAAGATTGACTTGAGAGAGTTTAATATTCAGAATATTTATTGAGCAAATAATTATGAAATCTGTCGACCAAAACATCAAAGCAACGGCAAAATTACATCCCACGAAATCATCGTCATCATCACTACCACCACCAGATTGTAGAGGCTCTCACCAGGTAGACAAGGACACACATGTGTCCCTGGACAGCCACTGGAACATCTCTATTGGACTCCCATTCATCTGTGCCAGTTCTACAGTGGTGAGAAGGTAACCATCATCATCGTCAACATTAAACATTACAATATATTAATTATTACTAATATTATTATCATTACTTTAAATACAATAACGATCCGAGTTTTACTTCTGAGTTTCTCAATTTGCAAAATTGCAACATAAAAAACATTACAACAACATTGTTAGGGTGTAATTATTAACGTCAGAAACAACGACAACAACATCATCATCATCATCACCAACCTCCCCCCTCCGTGTGTGCTGACGTGATTATTTGGATGGTTTGTTGCAGTTGCTTCAGTGCGGGCTTCACAGTCTTCACCTTTCAACGGGAGAATGAAAATTCAACCAAGGTGAACGGTTGGTCAGGTAATTCAGTCAGGTGATTCGGTCAGGTAATTCGTTGAAAATCAGCTAATCAACTAATCAACAAAACCCGCGAATTGATTTATCGTCGTGACATTGGTCGATCGAAACTCGTCGTCGTTTTTAGCGTCAGCAAATCCTCCACATCGACCCGTCGAACCCGACCCCCATGAAAAACCGCCCGACAATGTGAACCCTCCCGATTCGTCCAACTCGCCTGGCCGGTCAACAGGTACTGCCAGGTGTCGAGGAGGTAGTAGAACACCTTGATTGTTTCCTTCAGGTGTGCATGGGCAGGTATCCACTGCTCCATGATTGAATTGGCCTGGGACATGAGCTGCTGTGCCTCTGACAGTTTCCTATCTATTAATAGAACCTGGAAATTCCAAAAAGAAATTACACCGATAAACATTCGTCTGGGCTGCCCCCGTATTAAGGACGGATCGGAAGATTTTTTGGCGATCAATTTATTCGACGACGATTAAAGTGCGATTAATCTCATTTATTGCTCACTGAAGCAGTGTCGATATCGAGTTGCCCCAGAAATTTTAGATTGTTATTGTTAATTTCAAAATGGCCGACTCCAAACCAAAGGTCACGAACCGGTCGATGGCAAATTGCGACCATTTAAGAGAAGGAATTATGAAATCAAGCAACTTAATCAGTGGATTAAATTCGACTGTCAATTTGTTGCGAATTTAATTGTTTTAACAATTAATTAATTAATCGTACAGATTAGTCGTATGATCGATCGTCAAAGAAATCGTTTTCCGTTAACGGCCCTAATATTCATTAATTCCGTCGATAAACATTCGAGCTCCACCCACCATGGCCTTGCTGAGCAGAAAGAGGAGTCGTGCGTACTCGGACTGCCTGTGGGTGGCAAACTCGAACCCGGAGGTCAGGGTGGACGCGGCCCCGTTGCGGTCGCCCTCCTCCATCTCGCATTGCTGAAATGACGACGAGGGTTGTGACGACGACGATGGTCACGGTTTACGTAAATGGTGATTTATTAGCTCGAGAATGTGGTCGAAGAAAAGTCATGCAACTCTGTAGTTTGAACTTCAACATGATGTGGGATGCATTCGTCTTAAGAGAACATTATACACACGATGATAACGTTAAGGACTCCTTGCGTCGTAAATCTCTAACGACACGATGACGAAGGTGGCGATGACGATGGTGGCGATGACGATGGTGACGATGATGATCGTCCACTCACCACCAACTGGAAAAGCAATCTGCAGTGCCAGAACGGCGAGTGCGCAGACTGCTCCGAGGCCTTCCTCAGGAACTGCTTTGCCTCTGCAAACTGACCCTTGAAAATGAAGTCGCACGAATGAACGTCGAATTATTCGCGAGCGCCCTCTCGTCCCCGTTCGGCGACGGCAGCGACCCGGAATACGGCTTTGTCGCGACTAAGAAACGATCGTCGAATTCAAACCTGCGACTGGTAAAGTTGGGCCGAGAGGATGACGGCTTCGAATTTCAACTCCTCCTCCGCGTGGCACTTCGAACGACGAAAAGAAGAACAAATCGAATTCAATTCTAGCCAAATTTAAACTTAAATCTCGCAAAAAGTGATTTCATTTTGAAGGATGAAGAATATTCAACTCGGAAGACTCACTGTCTGAGTGATGGCCAGCTGGAAAATAAACGTCCACATGTTAAGAAAATGAGCTATTTATATACTTAGTTTCTAATAATTCGTTTATTAATAATAACAATGACAATAATAGTAACAACAACAATAGTGATAATAATAATAATAATCATCAAATGTTAATCAACCAATCACAAAGTGAAAGATAAACAGAGCACAAAACTAAGGAGAAGTTATGAGTGAAAATCCCTTTATATGTCCGACTCGTGTCGCTATCGTGCGGATGTGCGACATCGTGACTAACTTTTACATCGTTGCACTTGCATCAAGGAACATTAAATACTTAATTTACAAGCCCAAGTTTGTTGTCACGAAAAGGTGACAAAATGTCACTCTTCAATCAGTTTTTAAATCACCCGATTGTCTCTAGTTTCAGTGATTAATCAACAAAGTTGTTTATAAACCTTCTTAAATCTATTCTAAAATAAGAACTCATTTATAGAAATTATTAATTATTTAATAATCTTTGTAAGACAACTTCAGCAGAAAACTTTGGGCACCTACCGCTCTCTCCAAATGCGACAAAGCCAATGAAATGTTTTTTACATTCTGACTGTTAGCTAGCACAGTTCCTATCTGTAGGTGGGTTCTCGCTTGTATCGACAAAGGAGGATTGAAGTTTAAAATGGCCAACAGACAGTGAACGCAATATTTGACATTCGGTGGGCTCAAAGTTCTAAAATACTCCGCCAATCCGAGCAACGACGGATACCAGCTGCCCAATTGTTGGGACTCATCGATGTTAGCCGCCACAGACTCCATTAGCCGAACATTGTTTATATTTCGTGGCTGAGTGACCGGCAATGGGTTATTTAAATATTTATGAAATCGTTATTTAAAAAATTATAAATTCAGATTTGTTAATGATTAGGATTTTTTAGTCAGTGTATTATCAAAAGCTAAAAAATTGTTGCCTCAGATTTGTTGAGTTTCAAAAATGGAACATACGATAGATGTGCGACTCTGCACAATAATTTATATTTAAACAATTTAATATTCCATTGTCGCCGTTTTTTTCCATCTCCAGTCAAAATGTCTCACACATACCATCACACGCCACGACGAAGACTAATCCAAACTGAAAAGAGTAACTTTTTCTTTTCGTTCATTCCATCCCTTCACGGACGAATACTCGACTTTGAGAGACAATTCCTGAAAGAAAAAACCTAATTCATTTCTCAGATCGACGTCGTCGAAGCCCTGCATTAATATTCTCCGGCCGTAGAGACATCGGAGGAGACAAGAGATTAATCCACCCGTCGCGGGTATAAAAAAATATTTTAAAAAGGAAGAAAAACGAGATTAAAAACATTCTTTCCAAATGAGATTAAATAAAAAATCCATCGTCCGCTGGTCGGCCCAATCCAACCTGAACAAAGAAACCTCGAAGGATACATTGGTTAGTCCGAAGCCTTGACAAACGTTGGGATTGCATCTCAAATGATGCCCAGACGAATGCGCTCGGAAAGGAGGATTAAGAGCTGGATTAATGGAATGGGGCCCTGCTGGAATGACGTAGACGAATGGACATCGGGTGGGTGGAAGGACTGAGTAGACGGATGAAGTGAGTGAATGGGTGGGTGGATGGATGAATTGAATAGATGGATGGAATGAGTGAATGGGTGGATGGATGGATTAATTGAATAGGTGGATGAATTGAGTGAATGGGTGGGTGGATGGATGAATTGAATAGATTGATGGAGTGAGTGAATGAGTGGGTGGATGGATTGAGCGAGTGGACGGATGAATTGAATAGATGGATGGATTGGGGGTTGACTATCGAAAGAAAGACGCTCCCCATCAGCACAACTAACATGTTGTTATTACATTAAATATCATTTATTCTCCATTTCTAAACAAATTGCCGGTGTTAAGTGCGCCCTTCACTTCTACAACCGCAACACTTGGGTAGCTCGACTCACCAACCAACAACCGTTGGCAACAACTCCGTTGGTAAATGAACATCTTCTTGCTCTTGTTGTCGTTGTTGCTGAGAATTGGCTCCGCTAATCCGCTAATTGTAGTCGTAGTAGTCAGTCACTAGCTAATCCGCTAGCCGTTGCTATAGTGACCGTAGTAGCGTAGCAGAACGATTACAGTAGAAGTTATACCTTGTAACTCACTTGTAACAACGCAACACGACAACACAACACGACGAACTTCAATGAAGAGTTTACTGAAGAAGTCACGAGCTCACGACGCTCCTAAAGTGGTAGTAGTTGTAGTTGTAGTTGTTCACAAAACGACAACATCGTCAAAACATCGCAAACTCATATTCTGGGTCAAAAGTCGCACTGGACGACCTCTTGACCTCTTAGAAGCGCTTCCTGATTGATTGGCAACAAAGCAGGACGAACGAACGAACGAACGAACGAACGATCAAATCGACGTGACTACGTTTGTGACATTGTGACGAATGTCACAGATGCTGACGACGACGACGGTGATGATGATGATAATGATGACTTTGTTGAACTAGTAAAAAGTGAGATCGCGGTAAGAGATGGAAAAAACGAAACGTCAATCAACCGATCAACTAATTAATCCATCGATCAATCAATCAACCAATCAACAAATCACTCAATCAATCAACAATCATTCAATCAACAAATCAACCAATCATTCAATCAATCAACAAATCAATCGAGCAGAAAATAAATTCAACATAGTTGTCGGAATAGCTGCTATTGTCGAAGAATACACTGATGACGATACTGATGACGGTGGCGATGCTGATGATGATGATGATGATGGTGATGATGACGATGATGATGATAATGACGATGACGATGATGATGACGATGACGAAACAAAATGGTCGATTCAAAACAGAAGAAACGTTACCAGTAATTTGTAATCAATACGACAACAAGGGAGAGCAAGTCCATGTTTGAATAGTAAAAATAAAAGTTATAATATAATATTATTATCATCACCGCTATTATTATTGTTATTTTATTATTAATTATTATTATTATTTAATTATTATTTATAAACCTTCTTAAACCTTCTTGACAACAACAACAACAACAACAACAACAACAACAACAACAACAGCAACAACAACAACAACAACAACAACAACAGCAGCAGCAACATTAGTCACAAGACAATAAATTCACTTGGAGTGTAACACACATCACTCGAACGACATCAACATTGACAACACTAAAAAATACATTGAAACAATTCATGATCATAACGTAACATTCAACATTCAAAACGAAAACCGCCATCATCATCACCGTCTTCATCATCATCATCATCATCATCATCATCATCATCATCACCACCATCATCATCATCACCACCATCATCATCATCATCAAATTTCACTCATCAAAAACACAGTCGACGCAGTTAAGCAATGACTACCAAGGAGACCGGAATAAAGCAATGGACAACCAGTGATTGATCAATCAGTCAATCACTCACTCACTCAATCAATCGATCGATCGATCGATCGATCTGTCAATCAATCAATCAATCGATCCTTCAACCGTGAAGAATGGAGTGTGAAATGAACGACAGAAGGACGTCGATGACGAGTAGAAGAAAGAGAACAATTAATTCCTGTCACGTGTCAGAGAGTGCCTCTCGGAATCGCATGACGACGATGACGACGACGATTATGATGATGATGATGATGTCTTTGACGATGATGATGATTATCGAGACATTTGATGACGTTACGGGTGGAATCTTTTTGTTTTTCTCCTTTTCTCCATCTGACCGTCAAAAGACAACCTCGTAGACTGTGGCCTTCTTGTCCCCTGAGCCCGTGACCAGGTACTTGTCGTCAGATGAAATGTCGCAACAGAGGATCGAAGTTGATTCCCTCGTCTGCAGGTAAATGAAATGGGTGGGTAGATGAAATGGGTGGGTACATGAAATGGGTGGGTACATGAAATGGGTGGTTAGATGGAATGGGTGGGTAGATGGAATGGGTGGGTAGTAAAGTGCGGCGTTCGTATCCCAACCTGCTCCGCCAGGAAGCGGCGCTACATAAATGGCTGAGCGGTTGTAGCATCTAAACATCTCGTAAGGCAGTCAAAATAGCTAAACGATTAAAATACGATCAGAAACACAGAAACAAACATTTACAGCCAAAGACGATACGCACGAACGTTCAAAAACCCGATGCCAAACCCACCTGGAAGAGACTGAGCCCGTAGGGAGTCCTCCAAGCGTTCAAGAGGTTGTCCTTGCCGGCCGACGCGAGCCACCTGCCGGTGGAGGAGAACTTCAGGGCGAGGACGCTGCTCTCGTGTTGCTGCAGTTGGTAGTTCTCCTGTTTCGTCGTGTGCAGGAGTCGGATGTTGCTGGCCTCGAGGCTGGGTGGGTAGGGTGGGTAGGGGGAGGGGGGTGTTAGTTGAAGATGATGATGATGATGATGATGATGATGATGATGATGATGATGATGATGATGATGATGATGATGATGATGATGGTGGTGGTGGTG
>MPNW01000806.1:17796-28567 GCA_011800805.1 Hirudo medicinalis | reverse complement strand
GGGGTCCGTCCTTCAGATGTTTTTTTTTGTGTGAGATAGGAATATGTTTCTCTGTAATGTTGTTGTATAGCAAATAAATAAAATTATAATTTCTTAGACTATTGTCATCTTCGTTACCATAGTTACCCAAGGCGACTTGGTTCTCTTGGGTTCCTGTTAATATACTTAGATGGCAATGGAACTTGGAGGGTTAGATGTGGTCCAGGGAAAGTCTTGCCCGATGCAAATGAATAGTAATAGACATATAAAATAGAAGTCTCTTTTCAGCTCATGGGTATTACTGCTTTCTGTTAGATCTACCCACCTTTTCCCCCCATTTCCTTTGAAACCTCAGATTTTCATTGCACAAAACTTGTTTTCTGAATGCAAGAATCCACTTTAATTTTTCTGAAATTACCTGATATTTTGAACTATATTTCCAAATACTCTTGTTTTAATATTTTAAAATTTATATGCATGCTTATTAAGAGTGGAAAGTGTTTAAAGAACATTGACCTAAGTACAATTTGAGCCATTTGTTTGTTGTGGGAACGAGTTGAAACTTGGAGGTGCCGATAAAGTTATTAGTGATTGGAAATATGGTTAATATGTGGCAATCAGGAGGTCAGCTTGTCCAAGTCTGATGGACCAAAAGCCAAAATCCTAAGCATCGTGCAGGCGGAATGTTTGGTTATTATATGCAAAGCTTTCAATTTTGGGGGATAAAATTCAGGTTCTCTAAAGAATTTGTCTCTCATTATTCGACACATTTCTGAATATTGATGAATTGAGTACATATCTCTTGAAATGAGTTTTAAATAAGGTAAATTGAAAAAAATATTTATTTCAAATTTTATGACAAGGAACAAATAATCTTGACGAATAATAGATCCCGTTAAGATTCGAACCAGTCAACGATTTTCACCAACACCTTCCTCATGGCCAGTATAAGTTCTTCACTTTCATAATGAGGTATCTTGCTATCACGAGCTTCCCTACAAATCTATCAAACGATAACAAGTATTAAACTCTCAAACGACATTACTAAACACTAGTGAAATATTAAACATGGCTGTAAGTGGCATTTAAGACCAGGGACGTCATTTGCCTTTTGTGTTGAAGCATAAAAAGGTCTTCTCTTCACGTTGTGTGAGGGTTTTTTTTTGTGTGAAAAGCCGAAATGACGTCCCTGTTTAAACAGTTAATTCGCATGAACTCAACCGACATCTTCCACTCCCGCTTCTCGTATGTGTTTCCGCATGTAAACACCGGCAACAATTAATAAACTCTTCAACAAAATTCTAGTGAATCCTTTGTTTAAATCTTTCTGAACAATATCTGACATGGTTCGAGGCACTCGCTCAAATTCTAGCTAGATAATGTTTCAATTAAATCAATTAAGAAAAATAAATGTATTATTAAATATTCAAAACTCACATAATATGGCATGTCATAATCATCTAAACGCNCCCCTGACCAGGGCGAGACTTCTGGATTTCGCAGGCTTGAAAGCCATTCGACACCACCCTAGCAGGTTGTTCAACTTGTCCAGAGTGTTTTGGACAACCTTCTTTCTAGTCATGATCAGGGTAGTGTCATCCATGAATGCCTTTATTGGAGGCATGTACACACCTTTACCAATGTGCGCCTTTGGAATATTGGACCCGGCTGCCTTCAGTAGGATCTGCATCGCCAATACGAAGAGGGAAGGAGAAATCGTGCACCCCATAGCTATTCCAACCTCCAGAGGAATTCACCTTGTAGTGTACGTCTTGGTGGAGAATCGCATCATGAACCCGCTAAAGTATTCCTGAAGGATGTGAATAACGGGCTGTGGCACTTGATGGGCCTCCGTCGTTTTCCATAGGAGCTGGTGTGGCACTGACCCGTATGCGTTCGCTAGGTCAAGCCACACAGACTCAGCCGGTTCCTCTTGGCTCTCTGGATAGCCTCCCAGATCATCGAGGTATGTTCGATACAACCGGGTACACCTGGAATGCCTCCCTTTTGGACTGAAATGTCCACGTACTGGTTCGACATCACGAATTCCGTGAGCCTCGATGCCATGATGGAGAAAAATATTTTCCCCTCTACATTCAGCAGCGATATTGACCTGAATTGATTCAGACTTTTGGAGTCTTTCTTCTTTGGAATATAGACCCCCCCCCTCTGCTTTCTTCCACTCATCATCGACCGTGGCCGACGACCACGCTCTCTGAATGAGGGAATGCAGCAAATATAATGTTTTCGGGCATCTTTTGTATAGGAGATATGGAATTCCGTTGGGTCCTGNTTGAGTTCTTCATCCAGTCCTGACCAGCCTCTCTTGTCGTTGCCTCGAGGGAACCCTATCCTGGCTCTTGGGGGGTCTTGTCCTTGGCGAGAAACTCGGACACACTCGGAACTGTGGTGTGATTCCGATCCGGTGTCGTCCGGCGTTTTACCTATCTGCAACTTCGCGATAGTACGCTGATATGTTAAGTTCGGCTTAAATGCATCTAAAATAGAGTATTTGAACAATTTCATACAAATCAAACGAACAAGGACAGAAAAAAATTGTTCCTGACAAATTGTTTATTCTATGAGAAAATCTAATTCTTCCAAGCGAATGACAACCCCAAAAGAATCAATTCCTAGTTCAAGACAATGGTGACGAATCCGTAATCAAAATTGGCACTTTTACTTTCACAAAAACTTATTCCTGAATTTGTATTGATTGAATTTATTTGTTTTAAAGATAGGTTTGAAAAAAAATTAAAATATGTCTAATGTGTCCTAGTTTCATTCTTTCATTTTCTTTCCAATTGTCTGTACAAATGACAAAGTTCGACCAATTCATTTTTCAAACGAGATGGACTAAATTCAATTTTGTCAAGTTTTTCGCGAATCTTTGCCTTTGAAAGAAGATATTCTGTTGCCGGTGACTTGGAGTTAATCAAATTATAAGTCAATTTCTTGGAAAGTTGTGCATTGTTTCCAGTAATTTTTTCAGAGTCACCAACTCGTGTGACTTGTAATCCCTTCCATGCAACACTTTCTCGAGTTTCATTGACTTCTGGCTTTTTCACGAACATGCAAATTAAATTGATCTCTATTTATCGTTTGCATTATTCAATCAGAAGATAAACTGAACTATTACTATTACTTTTTGATAATTGAATTCGTGCAATAAAATTGAAATGCATCGAAATCATTAAGCTGACGTGAAACTATAACTAAAAACAATCGTCATTTTAACCTCGACTTTCAACATTTACCTGGAGCAGTTTGCTGAAAAACAGTTGATTCATTTTGTCCATATTGAACATGTAATTGAATCCCTTGCAGCGGCCATCTGTACAGGACAAGTTGTAACCACACAAATGCGTAACATTCGTATTTAACTGTCCCGATTTCCAAGTTTTGAAGCATCTTGGTTCAGCACTTTCAAGATCATCAAGATCGATCATCTTAATCATGCTGGTGTGCGAGTTCTTAAAAGGAAGGCTGTAATGATTGTCTGAAGGACTTGTCACAAAATGAGTTTCCTTGAAGTCTGCTATCCTCAAAGATCCAAGAGGAGATAAATGAAGGTATTCTAAAAGATCTGCCAACATCCAGAGAGTGTTCAACTTCTGATGTATGCTCAAGGAAGACAGATGAAAGTCAACGTGGAAAGGCACGCCAACTTCATATGCTGATATCGTGCTGTGTTCACTCAATGAAGTGGAGTAATCCATTTCGCCTCTGGAACAATAACCGAGAAACTTGACAAATCCAGGATGGTTCAGCTGCATGGAAATAAGAATCTCCTTCATCAGTTTTCTGTTTGAGCTCGTGAAACACTCCATTTCTGGAACGAACGAACGACTTTTCTGCTGGAACACGGAGGGATAATAATTTCCGGTAAGTGATCTTTGAAGAAAATGAGGGTTGCCATAAAGAACCATCTTTGGAAAAGTAGGAGGCTCACCTTGTTGATAATACCTGCAATAGTACATAAAGCATTGAAATCGTTGGAGCATTTGATCTTCTCAAACAAACTTTATGGAGTTGCTTCGGACAACACTGATGCACTTGGAGACATCTGGTGACTGGAGAGTGACCATCTTAACAATTATCTTCTGAAGATTTACCGGGGCCACAAACGTGGCAGAATAAACTTGCTTAGTGGTCCCATGACCGATTTTTTGGCCCAGTCTAACTTGATGAAGGTTGCTGCATTTTATTAGCAGGTCATTTCTGTCTGCGTGCTTATAATTTCCTGAGATGATCTGTAAAATGGGTTGCAGAGAAATGCAAGATTCCGCGTTGATGAGAAGGAATTCCAACAATAAGAAGGTTAATAAACTTACATTTAAATTGACTTCGTTTGGAAAAAGTTCGATTTTCATCAGATCATATTGGCAAATTAAAAGAATTACGGTAATTGCTACCACACACACGGCTACAATAAAAAGCAGAATTCTTTTTTTAATAAAAATTGATCGAAAACATTTCGCCATTACAAAGAATAAAGCTATCTCAAGGAATCAAATTGAAAGTAGAAGTCGATTTGACTTGAGGCTGAAGTGAGCGCCTTTAAATACTTTCTATCGAGGCCATTCGTCAGATTGTCTTCAGAAAAACAGCCGCCTTGGGAAATGAAGATGCCTTGTCTTCGATATGCAAATTAGGCTAGTATAATCCGTTTTAGAGAAGAGCTAGGTATTCCGGAGTAAGACAAGAAAAATAGTGCATCACTAAAATATAAGTCACATGACCTCTAAGTATAACCAACTACTTTTCTAAAGACATGATTAATTAATTTATGCTTCTAATAAGAAAAAGAAATAAAAAGTTCCTTTACAAAGGTTCAAATGTTTTTGGTAAACCGAATGAAATAAAAATGTTCTTCTAAACACAGTGACACTGCCTCATGGTGTACCGAACTTGCACGTAATGGAGAGGTTGGAAAGAAGTAACACCTCCAGTGGCTGTATGCCCACTGGTTTAAACAACCAGAAAACTAAATTTAGAATTTAGTTTTACGGCCTCAGTGCGTTGATTTGAGATCTATTTCTGTCCCCTTAGTAACTGAGTAAATGTTGCCACCATCTCCACCCGACATCTGTAAATGTGTGAATGAAGTAAGTTCAATTTGGTCTTGAAAAGGAAAATTGCAAAGAGGGTCTTCAAATGTCTTTGGTGAAGTCTGTAATAGTTGTGAGGGGTCATTCACCCGCGGCTCTAGCTATGTTAATACCACAGCCCCCCGAAAAATTTTTTTTATATAAATCCGTGACTTAACATCTAAATTTAAAATTGAAGTAAATTTTTAATAAATATTCACATGGTTATTTCGATGCTCCAGCGAGTGAGCAAATCGGGACATGATGATGACGATTGAGAATCAATAGCTCTTATTAAAATTCTCGCCCTAGATAAGGTTAATCGATCCAAGCTAGGTTTAATACCGGTGTCGAAAACAACCTTTGGCTTACTGGCTCACCACCATTAGTCGTCAAGCAGAAGGTTAAAGCAACATTTATCAAAGCTGTGCTTTCCTAGGTAAACCATAGATAACAACGATAGGTTTATTATCACCGTATTTCAAAATGTTACAACGAATATTGCAAATATCTGATGAGTAGAAAAGTAGAATAGCGAAGTCTTCCAAGTAATCTACTTGTTATAAAACTAGGCAATATCCATCTGCAACCTAAGGTCGTAGTCGCTTAGGTTTAGATTTTAAGATCTAGCATTTTAACTTGCAAATATCAACTTACAAATTAATTCTTGTTGAAATAGTTTTGTTAATTGTTCTATGTTATGTGGTTCTGGGGACGCGGAGTTGGTGAGAAGTTGCAGCGAGTAGCTTGTCGTGGAGTTGTCGATAGAAACTTTGTTGTATAAAGACTAGACAAGTTCCTTAATTGCTTAATTCAGTTGTTTATTAAACTATTAACTGTTGTTTCCGTTTTCTTCTATAATTTTCAATAATTCTTTACTTTCAACAACGAAACTCTTCTGAAGCAAGACAAATTAACAGATTTGCCAGCGGTCAAAGACCATTCCTATTACCTAAACATCTAACTCTCTTTTTTGGACCCTATCAATATTCTTAATGACCACATTCTGACGAGGTGTTGGAATTTATCTAATACTGTTTTATGATCCTACTCAACCAACACCTTCATGGTACGTGTTCCCAACACCGAAATAGTGCCGGTTGAGAAATTTTAACTGAAAAACTTGAATATTAAAAAAAAACAAAAAGCAAATATAACTTATTTTTAACTCAGCAAATAATCATACCGTGTAAATTATAAGCTGTTGAAATTACGAAAAGTTTACCTATCAAATTAAAACGTTCCATTTCGAAAAATTTAATGAACCACCAAATCATTTGTCTAAAATTATTAAGGCCTTACTTTTGTATATTTCTGATGCATTAAAACAGCTTTGAGACGTTGAGCCTATACGCGCATAATGCAACATGGCTGATTCATCTGGACAAGGTTTCTCTCAGTTGTAATTAGCGCTATTTTGTTGAGTTCTTAAGTTGAGCTAAATATTTACTACAAGTTCATCGAAAACCTTAACTTTAACTTAACCTTAAGGGATATTAGTACATGTTTTCAGTAGCTGCATTTATTATTGATAAGATCGTCTACGTCGCTGGTTCCAAGCGCCTATTTTCCATTAAAATTTTGAAGTTGACCCATATCATGATAGCTTGTTCGCTTTGTGAGAAGCCAACTAACTCGCAGCGCAATTGTATGGCAGTGGAAGCTTTATTTGTGGATTTCCAGGCTGTGGGTCTCTATGTTCGCGTTTGGCGGCAAATTTCCTGTCACATAATTGAGATAAGTCGGACAATAACTTCATGTCGTGTTTGTTTTTAGTTGTTCCAGAAGAAGAATTACAAATAATGGAAACAGAAAATGTTTCAAATGACACAGAAGGTGGAGCTGAAGGACCAATAAAAGAAGCTAATAGTGTTTCCAAGCCTACTGAAGTGGAAATTTCCAAGAATGCTGGTAATGCTGTTGAAGAAAATGGCCATCAGGAAAGTCCTGTTTGTATCTTACAACTTTTTAAATAAATGTCTCTTGATGTGATGGCAGATTAATTGTGTATGTTCCCAGAATGGCAAGAAATCACCTAGGAATTTTCAGAAATTGGACCAAAATAAAATGAGTAGATCAACTAGTCATAAATTTTGTAAGTATTAGTATGTTTGGATTTGATTCAATTTGTGTTGTATCAGCCAACCCATGCTATCTATTAATTGCTCAAGGTTGAATGAGGTCAATTAAGCAGAATTAGTAGGACAATTTCAGAGCAACTGTTGACTTTGTTCCTAACAAATTATGGAATCTTCAGTTATTAGGCTACTAAACCAATTGAAACATAAATAAGGTGAAGGCATATTAGGTAATTATCATTACATTTGGAAATGTAAAATTTTCATCTAACATATGACACCTTCTAATGACATCATGGAGCCTTGCTCCAGATGGTCCTGGATAAGTGATAATTCTGGGAAAAATCATCATTTATTGGAATTACTGTTATTATTAATGTTCTAAGTAAATGTTTTTGAGAAAATATTTATTTAATTATTTATTATTATTTTATTTATTTAACCTTTTATTATCACAATGTATTATTTGAAAAAGTGATAAATATTTTAAAGCTAAGTCTAGTCCGTCAGAAAAAAAGGTTCATCTGATGTATGGAGCAGGATTACAGGCTCAGATGGAACTGAAAATCTCCCTGGTTATGCTCTACCTACTGTGGCCTTTCAATTAAGAGTTTCATTATGTCATAGTGCTGATGGCCTTACAGACCAATGTCTTCCTGTCTGTCAAAGATATAGTGAGTTCTAAATTTGTATGGCTTGCTTGAATCAAGTAAGAGATCTCAATTTTTAGGATCTGATTCACCAAATGCCCTGAGTAATTTTATAAAAGAACAAAGGTCTAAGAGTGCAGAAAATAGAAGAAATCAAATGGAGAAAATGATTGAACTCTCACAGCCAACATCAAGAAGGTCCAAATTTAATGCAACCATTCCTACATCAGCTTCCAATCATACATCTGCTTCTGACAGTTCCACTCCCCATTCTGGCCGGTCATCTAAATCTCCAGGAAAGAGTCTAAATAAAAAATCTAGCTTAGATGATTCCCTCATAGGTTGCAAAAGTAAGCCTAAAAAAGATACAAGTGGTGTTCATTCAACACCTGATGGCAAAATTCCTATGAAAAAACTGAAAAAAAAAGACTTCATCTTTGGATGTTTTGGCAATGCCTCGTTCAAAGGAACCAAGGCAGCCTTCAGCTAGCAGACAATCTCCGGTTAAGTCGCTCCCGAGTAACTCTGCCAAGGATACACATAGTAGAGATTCTTCTGTGCATCAGCCAAAGGTTAGAATTGTAACTGCTTTTGAGTGACATGAGTATAATTAATTTTGCTTCTTTTTTTTTTGCAAGGTGGCTAAACCAAAGGCTGATAGCACTGTCAAGCAAAATGGATCCCCAGAAAAAAATAAAGACAAAAAGCCAAAAGACTTAAAGGAAAAGAAGAAAGTTGAATCACCTGATACTCCAGGAAAACCTGAAAATGAGAATAAAAAGGAAACTGATGAATATAAGGCCAAACTGGCTGAGAAGCGCAAACAAGCCCGAGAAAGGGCTGAAAAAGAGGCTGAAGAGGAAAGAAAGAAGCAAGAGGAGCAGAGGTATCGTTGCTTTAGTAACTTGATTACCTTTATTACATAGAGATTCTACATTGCCTTGAAAACTATCCTCTTCAATGTGAGCTTTCCCTAAGTATACAATGATCTTAAATTTTCAATGAATAATAATACTGTGACTCACCGTCTTTATTAACTAATTGTATCAAGATCATACAATTTGTAAAATTGGAATTCACAGAGCTGTGGAAGAAGAACAAAAACGCAGAGAAGAGGAGGAAGAAAGGAAAAGAGAAGAGGAAGAACTGAAATTGGTTGAAGAATCAAGGAAGGCAGAAGAGTTAAGACTGCAAAAGATGATAGAAGAAGAAGAAGAAAGGAAGAGGAGAGAAGCAGAGAAACTTGAGAAGGAACAACAGGCTGTAAGTTTTGAAATACATATTTATGTCTCAAGAATGTTTTTTAAAAAGTTAAAATGTGTTACTTGTAGCAACCCATTAAAAATTAATATTTTTAAAATTTAAAAATTAGAAAAAAGAACAAGAGATGAAAGCCAAGGCAGAAGCAGAGAAATTGGAGCAAGAAAGGCTTCTGAAAATAAAAAAAGATGAGGAAGAAAAGCTGGAAAGAAAAAAGGTACATTGAACATTACAAGCATTTGTAAATTGTTTTGTGAAGCGCACATTGACATAAGTTAGATTCTATGTTGCATAGAGGTGGTGGTCTTATTTTGTTGCAGAGACTAGAAAACATCATGAAGAGAGTTAAACCTGATGAAGCTTCAGATAGAAAGGTTTATAATTACTTCTTCAAATTTATGTCAAGATGAAATGAAAACCATATCTAGAAAAAATGACTTTTGTCTGAATTTATCTCAAAATCCAGGGATCCATTTCTAGTGCAGTGACCAATGGTGTGCCTGAAAGTCAAGCATCTCAAGACAGTGCCCCAGTAGCAAAAGACAACACAAGAGATGCGCCCCTCACTAATAATGCTGAAACAGAAGAGACAGCAGAAATGGAAGAGACAAATGCTGAAGACAAGCCAGCCAAAGATAGTGCATCCGATGTTGAAACTGGAGAGACAGGACCAGAGAACCATGGCATTGGTTTGGAATCTTCTAATGCTACAGGAGTTGAAGAGACCCCAACAGAAAGCTTTTAAACTGTTGTGGGTATTTCGTACAGATCCCATACAAATTAGAAATTTGGACATGGCTTTAAACACTCCAGCTTCTAAAGTTGCAACTCCCTTTAATTTCTACCAAAACATTTATGGTTTGGTCTTAACTAGGCTGTACATATTGTTTGCCATCTAATACATCTCATCTCATGATTGTCACATAAGTGAAGGCATGCCTTTTTAACAAGCTTTTATATTCGTTTTGGTCGATTATACTAGTCGCATTTTGTTTTGTTACGTATCTTTACATTCGTATATCCAGAATTTCATTTGTCTGTCTTGTGCCACCCGCACTTATATTTAATTGAGTCTTTATGTTCCTAAATGTTGTGATGTCCAATCATTCTTCTGACCATTGTCATGCTGCTCATCTTTTCCTTTCTGTTGTATAGGATTTTTACTTGCCCTTCTAATGATTTTAAACAAATAATGTTAATCTCCAGCACTCCCTTGCTTTGTTTTGGGTTTCGATTTTTTCGCCATTGCATGCTATGAAAGCTTGTGCATTAACAAATTTTGTTTTTGATATTCCCAAGCAACTCTTGGCTCAAGGAAAGATCTGTTTCTTATCTGTAGCTTATTTTATGAATGACATTGACCTGTGCAATCCTGCTTTATGCTTCAAATGCTTTGCATTTCGACGAGCTTTAGTGACTGTCACGCAAGGGATGCTGCTGTAATTCGGCCCTGCTTTCAATTTAAGCTGCTCAAGAATTCAGATTCTCAATTAGTCAATCATTCTCAATTCATTCATTTCTCCATCAACCACAGTGGCAATTTTTCACTTTCGAGGCCAATTTGTCATTTCCCAGATTTATTGTCCATGTCCAAATTACATTTACGGCTTAACGAGAATCGTAAATTTAGCGAATTGCTTTTATTCTTTCCTCGTCAGCTAAGAAACTACATGCGTTCCAGCTCCACCCTCCCCTTTTTGAACTGCCACAAAAT
>MPNW01000805.1:35898-36967 GCA_011800805.1 Hirudo medicinalis | reverse complement strand
TTTTTTTTTTCCAACACGAGAATCTCTCCTGGTCGTCCTGGGTAGGAGCCCTGTTTGTTCGCTCTCCGGCCCACGTTAAGGCAGACGACTTAAAGCAATAGGGATGGAAAAACAAAGAATCTATAAATCATCATCTTACTGAATTCTTTGTATCCTCTAGCTGGTAATGGAAGGTTCCGATGATTTGTCGATATATCGGGTTCTTGCAGATGTCGGGGAGTGGGTTGTGATGGCTTTGTTGTTTGCTTTCAGCCAATCACAACACGACACGTTCCACGTTCTTTAATCCATGTTAAATCCACAGGGTGTGCAAATCCCGGTGGATACACCCGACGCTCGTTGACCCCCCCCCCTCGGCTAATCGACCGGGCTGGTACATTGACTGCATCCAACGTCGCGATCATACTGATTGACATGATTTTATAAGAACCGGTAGCATTGGTACTTCGGCTACCAAGGCCTGGAACGGACATCGTGCTACTGGGTCATGACCTTGAAACGGAGACACATTGTACCGACACCACAACCCTTAATCCACGGCTCCTTTGTTAGCCCTACCATGCAAAACTTTGGTAGGGCCATAGCCCCCGGCCCTATATGGATTTAAGCCCCTGTACCTTTTCTATCTATCATTCATTCATCCATCCATCTATCCATTCACTCACTCATTCATTTCTTCATAATGATGAATTATAAATAACTATTATTAATAATGAATAGCTATTATTAACAATTAATAACTATTATTAATAATGAGTAACTATTATTAATAATGAGTAACTATTATTAATAATGAGTAACTATTATTAATAATGAGTAACTATTATTAATAATGAGTAACTATTATTAATAGTGAATAATAGTGAATTAAGACCAAATTTCTATCCGTGAATTGAACCCAGAAAAATATCGGAGAAAAGGTTTTCAATGTTCACAAGTTTATCTCCTCTTGATTGCCATTTTATTTCACCACTTTTGCCTGCTGGTTGAGGAAGAATCGTGAGAAAATATCTTTTTGTGGCTGTGTGTGTGTGTGTTTGTTTGTGTGCGTGCGTGTGTGCGTGATGCT
>MPNW01000805.1:3398-30898 GCA_011800805.1 Hirudo medicinalis | reverse complement strand
GGGTGGGACGGGATGTATTCTTCCGACCAGAAAATTTTTAAATGCGTACAATGAAGAAGTTAATTCAAGTTGGCGATGGAAAAAAATTGATAATGAATACGAATGCCATTGTACGTTCCAACAGAGCTTCAAAACCACTTCAAAACTGAGGACTCCTTGAAAAGGAACGTTTTTAAGGCAGTATGAAACCCGGCTGTTTGGCTATTGAAAGGGGCAGTCTGCCCCAGATTTGGGGTGAAATGATGAACGCGTAAATGTAGCACTCGAGAATACCGATTCGGACACAAAAATACATCAAGCAGAAGTGAGGAACATAAACATCCCTGGAAAGCAAAAATGCGTCACTCCCCATGAGGAAAGCATCATCGACGGCAGGTGGACCGGCTAAAAAACATCAAAACAAAATGGCGACCGTGAAAAAAGCCGGCAACTGTTGTGTTTTCAATATTCATTTTTAAAATTCTTACCCTTCGCGACTTAAACGCACCTGTGGACTTTCTTGACTTTCAAATTCAAAAAACATGGCACATTTTAGCAAAACTGTTGAAAAGTGATTTTTTGTTTGTGTTTACGTTCTAGTTTGTATGCATTTTGATATTTTTTAAAGTTGTTTATTATCTAGGTTGTATCGCTTCACCTAAAAATTTTAAGCTTGCAAGATTATCTAATTTGCTTTAATAAAGGTAACGGAGCGGGTTATTAATGGTCCAAAATCATTCGAGAATTATTCTTTAACACGATGATAAATTCTGTTCTCCGAGTAGTGAATTGCGGAGCAGATTTTGTGCTAATCTGCCCAAACGTAAAGGTAATTAAATGTATTCTGATGAGGATTTCTTTTTGCTTTCATTTTTTTCTGGAATATTTATTTGAAAAAACTTTTACTTTGATAACTTGGAGGAAATTAACGCTAAATACAAATAGCTACCGTTAGCATTTATTTATGGTTAAAAATTACCGATAAAGAAGCCGGATTAGTCTGGTCGATTCTTAATTAATTATTAATAATTATCCTACAAAAATGCCTAGACATAAAGGTTATTTATGAAGTAAAAATATTAACTGGATCCCAGAATTTTGTATTAAGAAATATTAAAAATATTCTTTCTGAAAAAATAAAATAATGTTTTTCATTATTTTGAATACTGTAAGAGTTAAGTTGTGGCAAATGTATTTACGGTGTAAAACTACTGTGTGGTTAAAATACGTTTATTAAGAGGTAGAAGCTAATAGAAGTTATCTTTGCTATCTCGGATGGAGAACAAACAAAAGACAACAGAGCAATCGAACAACAATCGGGAACAAAGAGAACAACAATCTCGACAAACATGGTGGAAAACAAAAGAAATCAAAATGTTAATTATATTGTCAGTCATAAAATAATTGTTTTAATATATTTTATATATTGACAAAATCAACGCCGCAATACTTTAAGTAAATGTTTTTATCCATTTTTAAAAAAGCATTTTCAATGCCTTGCAAGAGGAGGTTCACACTTGACGTCTGCTTGCAGCGAGTTGGGAGCGGCCGTGTGTCTGAGCCTGTCAATTAAGTAATTTTGATCATTAATGAATAAGAAATGGAAATAATTTGCGATAACCACAAAACACACGATTTAAAATGGGTTTTCGAGGATCGGTGCCTCGCATGTTTGGTAGAATCATTGGACAATCCTGAACTCACCAAGGTTGGAGACGCTTAGTTCAGTGCATAATAGTTTGAAAACAATTGCTGATCATTAAATTGCTTCTTTTAAAAGGCGAGAAAAAAAGTCGTACTTGTCTGTTTTCTTGAGACTATTCGCTTATCATGCAGAGATGAAATAACATCTTTGTTGGCGAGTAACGCCATGGTTGTGTCTCGTATCATCCAGTCAGTAGTGGGTCGGTTTTGTCCAACCTTCTTTTTTTTTTTATATTTTTGGTGCTATTGATGATGCCTGCATCTGCTCGAGGTGCCGGTTATGGAATTAAATAAATTAATGATCAAATCTAACTCAATTTGCTGGAATTGAATGAAAACTAAAAATAAGCGATTGGATTACTAGATCTGGCTTGTATGGGAGGTCAAGAAGTGGTCTTACATCCCCTCGTTGGAGAAGGTAATCACGTATGATATTGTTATGATAATCGTTAGTCCCTAGCGGCTTGTGATCCTGGAAAGCATGCGTTGTAATAATCAGAAAATTTATGCTCGCTAATTACTGAACTTTGATCGTTGTGATATCACTCAGATATCAAAGAGCCATACTTTGATGGTATAACGCTGCAAAGGCTGACACTAATGAGAAAGCTGCGTGGTTATTTTGTAAAAACTTAACCAATTTTTGATTTGTAACAAAAATGTGTAATTAAGTATTGTTTATGTTCATCAACAGTTGAGAGGAACTAATGATTAGATTACAAATCAGTCTTTATTAGGTTTCATTTTGTCATGGGGTGTTTGTGAAAGTTAGTTTCATCTTCATAGCCTTGATAGAGCTTGTCTGTCTCTTGGAAAATGTGAAAGTTAAAGAGGAAACAATTATCACTGTGTCCAAAAAAGTCAGTGAAGTAGAAACCTGTTTGATCGTTGCCGTGATGCTAAGTCGACAATATTTATTATGATTAATTCATTTTGTATTGCTTAGCTAAAAAAATAGCCTCAATCAGGTTCTACATTTGTTCCTTTAGCTGGAAGAAGTGGGTTTGAAAGGTAGTCACTTTTCGGCCCTGACAAATCTCCTGGGTCATCTTTTACAGAAATATCCTACAGTTCTGCCTGTATTTCTTAATGAAAATGGTTTGAATCACTTTTCACCTTCTCACGAGTAATCTCCTCGATTGACTTAACATGTGACCAACAAGTAAATTTAATAACAACAACGAACTCCAGGTGATACTATCAACCTCCTTCTCCAAGGCTTGACTTATTTAGATGAGGAGGTCCAGATGAGTTGTAGCTTCACCTGGTTTCAGATGCTAACCGGGCTTTCTCGACAACCCCCAGAAATGGACCAACCACTTTCACCTTCGACGCTGACGTTGATCGGGATTCCCACTTTGCAAAGGGTCGCTTTTGACGTCCTGTTTCTGCTCGACACTTGTGGTCTCTCGGAGGATCTTGAGCTCAACATGCTTGGTAGGTGATCGTGTGAGCATGTCAAATGATTATTGGATCTGGCATTAGGAAGGAAAGACGAAGGTTTCCATAGAGAATATTTATCTCCCAGATGTCTCTGCATGTTTGCATTTTAGCCTGTCTTGTTTGTGACTTAATTGTATTTGTAGCAACTAAATAGTTTGTTTCTATTCCCTTGACATCTGTGAATCCATGAATCGCCAGGACTTCTGAAGGCTCTGATCAGTAACTCCCTGCCAATCCAAAACATCTTGATGAAGGTTGCAGAGCATGGAGACGGCGTTCAGATCATGTTGGTCTTTAAGAAACTCGTCAGAAGTCGAAGGGTCAAGGTTCAGGCTGGGGCAACTCAGTGTCTTCTTGTCCTCCTGAGGGGTGAACTCTGTCCAGGTCATTCTGAGCTTGTCTTTAGGGCTGATCTAACAGGTAAACTTTAAGAAATTTTGATGGTTGTGGTAATTATGAGGATGAAAAATCAGCAAGGAAATAATAAGTTTTAATGAAAGTAAATGAGCGACGAGTGTTGCGAAAGTAATCTCGGATTGTGCTGCTGTGCTGTTGATGAGGCCCTTGTCTTTTTTTTTAATCAAAGTGATGGATTGGATTTCCGGTCGTCGTAAACAGAACGTTGAGGTTAAGTGCCGATCGCTGCCTCACGGACTTAAACCGAGCCACGTTGCGAGAATCGAAACCTCCGATGCTTCTTTGTTTTCGATATATTATTTACGACTCTACCTGCAGAGTCTCTTTTCAGCTTTATAATCTTGTTGAATGAGGAGGCAGACAATTAGAGGGTGTTGAATTAAAGTGATGTCGGTGGTCTGAGCTGATCCTAAGAAGACTTTCTCGTTTGTTTTTTCCAGAATATCTCTTTGAAGCTTTGAGCACATCCAGCGAGATCTTGATCAGGTTGATGTTTTGTTTGTCGGTGTTGAAATATTTAATGGCGAATGTAACGAACATGAATGATATTGTCGATAACAATTGTTGCATCCTTACTACCAAGTTCGTTTGTTGTCTACAACTGAACTATAGGAAGTGTGAGTGACCACCTTGGGAGAGGAATGATGAACCTAATGTAACAACTTCTCCACTCGGGGATAAAGGATTCTGAATATAACAGTACAATGTAATAATTGGTTAAAACTAATTATATAATAACAATCCTAATCATTACCCCACTACAACAACGATGATGATGATTGTACTTGTAGTAAATTTTCTTCGATCATTGCCACAGTTCTCTTTTGAGGTGTCTCGAACTACTGTCACAACAAGAAACTTTCTACTCCAGGCACTTTGATGTCTATGGTTATTCCTAATGACTATTTAGTTGTCACTGCATTTACATCACCACAACTACCACCACCACCATCATCATCATCATCATCATAATTGGGTCAAGTAAATTTGTGTTAACTTGGATTGAATATCATGTATTAGTCATTGCCTCGTCATCACCATGGCCACCAAAATCCACACACAGGCATAGAATCTCTTGTCAGGTGCATGGACGATTGCAACGGCAGGCACTTCCTCTCACCATTAAGTCGTGCCTACGAGCTGCTTGTCATCATATTGAGCAGGTTGCCGTGATTACGATGCTGTTAATGATGTTTATTTTTTGTTGATACTTCTCTGTAACATTGCAATGTAACGACATTAAGATTTGTTAATTAAAGCATCATAATCACGACACTGATTGTGGCACGTCACCACTGCACGTCACTTTCACAGGCAGAAACCAAACGGTGTAAAGTTGTTCACGGACTCCGAAGTCTACGAGCACTTGTTAGACGTAATTCTTGACTCTACGAAGGTCTCCAGACAATTTCAAAAGGATGTGAAATTCATGTTTGGAAGCATGGTTGAGACCTTCCTTCTGCTTATGAGGTATGATGGCATTAGTCACGATTTGTTGGTCATCTCTTGCAGTGGATCTCACATTAACATTTGCATTCACATTAACCTCTCCGAAATAACACGCTCGAGGAGCTCGTAAGAAATGCGACGTAATCGATTACTTATAATTACTTATAATCGATTAATTATAATAACGAGTGAATAATTCAATGATTTGATGATTTTAGAGAATTTATATTAATTACTCGTGCAGGACCGACTACCTTCCTCAGGCCGTGCCTTTCAAAAATATTTCAGAGGTTGCTTCAGTCTTAATACAGCATGCCACGACGTTATCGTCGTCACCACCTTCATCAATAGTACCACCCGATAGTCACCTGCATTGTTCGACTCATGTTCAAAAGGTTTGTGGTAAGGATGTACCAGGTGATCTTGGGAGCAGGAGTATGCTGCTTGTGAGTGACCTCATTCTGCATCAGTGGAGGTTAGTTCCATTTTCTGGTGATGATGATGATGATCACCCAACAACATCTCTATTTGCGATTCCTATTAAGCTCGGTTGAGTAAATAATGGTGGTTGTTTAAATTCTTCTTGTCTGCATTGTGAGGTTGTTACATGGCTACCTTCAGCAAATGATGTTTAAAGAAATAAAATTTTTATGATGGTGTCAAATGCAATGGAAGGACTTGAACAGCAACATTTGTCATTGTTCTTGACCTTATTATTCAGGATTTTGATGGAGGTGCTGGAAAATGATTTGTTGGACGACGATGCTTTCCAAAGCGATTTCCAAACAACCGAAACGAACCCAGATGCAAGAGGAAATTCTAACGTCTTTGGCTGTAGACACTTTTTTGATCACCTGTGCAAATCTTATTTTGAGGAGTCTGTATCTTCACTTATGGTTGGTCGTTGATGATGGAGATGATGATCGTTATAACATTAGCTTGGTGAAGATTATTGAGAATATTGGAACCAGACGATTAATGATTATTGAAATGATAGATTTATAATTGGCATATTTACTATAATTATTAGAATACTTTCTTGTGCATGATTATCGCAGAAAATAGGGAGCAGCAGCTGCGACGCTTTTTCGACAGTTCCGGTCGACGTTGTCGCAAGCAACTTCCTCACTTCAATCCTGACGTGTTACCAAGTTTTCCAGCATCTATTGGAAAAGTACCACGACCGTCCGTCAAAAACAACCACCTCGCATTCTCCTGCGGCATTTAGTCGAACCGTCATGGAAGTCAGCGATTGCGAATTCTTCGTGCGAATGTTTGACTTTAAAAGTCGGAGCAGGTGAGATCAAAAATGAATTACTTTAGATTTCCAAGTTGATTTTTAAGAGTATCGATTTATTATTAATTTTAGTTGTCGGTTGATTGTCGGTCGGTCGCATTAATGCACGGCTTGGATTGGTCGAATGGATGTTTTTAAAATATCGTTAATTATTTGCACGCACGAACTTCTCACGCAAGTCGATTCATTCTTTTACCTCCATCTTGAGTTTTAAACCAAGCTAACTGTTTCTCTGCTGATCAGCTCGTCGGAGGAAACAAAGTTGTTGGTCGACGAAGTTCTTTTGAAAGTCTTAAAGCCGTTACTAGAAAATATCGGAATAGAAGACGAGGACCTGATAAATGTTTTCGTTATGATATCTCATGGACTTCGTTCACTGGAAGGTCGTCCAGTCACATTCATTGCAATCACAACGTGACTAAGATTATTAGAATTTACAATTAATTCGAGTCGTCTTTGTAATTAAGAATCTTCATCATCGCAAAACTACTGATAATCCGAGCTGGGCTGACTCCTCGTTCCTTCCCTAGGTTCGTTGAAGGAGATGGTCGACGAGTTCATCTCCACGGTTACGTCACCATCGCTCGGCGACGACGAACGGCACGAATGCCGAGAGTCGCGAGGTTGTCACCCCAGTTTGAATCACGGTGTGGCATTATTAGCCTCTCTGTATCTTTACACCATCGACAATGAAAAGTAAGGTCCCCATTGTTACATTAACGTCTCTGATAAACCTTTATGTTAATTATTATTAGTTAACTAATATTATTATTATAATATATTAACTAATTATTATTAACATAATAATAATAATATTAATATATGCGAATATATGATATATGATATATATATATATATAACGTTATTTATTATTAAATATAACAATAATATTATATTAATAATTAACTCATAATTATTATTAACTAATGCAATTATTGTACCACTACTAACCAATATTAGTATTAATTAATATCAAGCTTTCTATTATCTTTTCAATTGTTTTCATTTTGACCGTATTGTCGTTCGAAGGCATTTCATTCCGAGGAGGATGGAGTTGGTTCTTTCTTTCATCAAGTTGATATCACATCATCGCCATCCTCTTTCTTCGTCAACATCTCCTCTGCCGTCTTTGCCGCACTGCCGTCCGATCCCTGCGGTGCTGAAGTTCGTCGTCCATTTGCTGACCGTCAGTTTTTGTTGTTGATGTCGGATTTACCGAATGAACTTGATTTTATCATGTTCGCCTTCTACAATTCATAGCTGCAAGAACATAAAGAAGATGCTACTGGCTGCATTTATGAAGCCATTGGAGATATGGGTATCTGTTAATTGTATCTTGTCACAAACTTTTTAACTTCAATTGATTATTTCACTTCTCGACTCTTAAACTTAGGATGTGAAGCATTTAAAGTACGCATAAGTACACCGCTTAATTGATTACGACACGAACAGATGCGGCCACTGAAAGCCAATTATCCGAGTGGATGGAAGGAGAGTTAACGACGGTCGACGTTTGGTGTCCACGGCCCTTAAAGTTTCTTAACTGGGCCTACGAGAATCAACTCTTACACGATTTCGGCGAGCATTTCTTGGTATTGCTTTTGTTTTTAGGTGTTTATTAACACATTGCATCAACAAGCGATAGTTGTATTGTATGAGGTATTCAGTGATTCAAGGTAACATGCTCGGTGTAGCTCTTTTAGGCATTGATATTATAAACTGTAGGAGACAGAACCATCTGCAGAGAAAGTACTGTGAAGCATATTTTTATTGTAATTCTAGAAATTCAATGAAATCTTCGATGTTTCTTATTCAGTTACCTCGAGTTTTAAAGACGCCCGAAAGAACGGATGACGTGATTGCCATGGTCTGTCGATTCGAACCTTGCTTGAAATCCATCATGGTCGGTCTGCCCGCTCACTTTACTCTCTTCTTTTCAAGCTAATTTGATTCGTTTCAGTCAGTCTTTGCCTCCTCTGAAGACAAGGACGTCCTGGTCAACATTTTAGACTTGCTCCAAACGTGCCTTGCATCATCTCGAGACCGTCAGGGAGTCGGAGGATCCGAGCGAGTGTCTCTGAGGCGTCACGTGAAGGCGATGGTGATGTCGGCAGCTCCGAGGATGTTCACTCAGTTCGGCGATGGTATTTCAAGTTGGTGGTGGTTATCATTATTGCGCTTAATGATGTTTATAATAATCCAATTTAATTATAAAACCTACTTCTGATCAAATTTATTTGATACCAGAAATACCTGATAATGGTATTTACACTTGATATTGTTATCGATGTTTTATTAACCATTATCCATATTATTTCATAGAATACAACAAAGCCTTGTTCATCAATCTCATGACATTTCTTAACGATGATGTTGATGATGATGATGATGATGATGATGAGGGGGATCGACAACTGGTCAGTGATACTGTAACCCATTGTGACCAAGGTGATTCCATCACAACTCAAGACCTCAAGCTGGTTTCATATGGTTGGTAATTGGATGATTATTATGTCACGAACAATAATGCAGGTGTTGAACATTCCTAGAAGTAAAAGCACTCAACAAGAATTACCAGTGTGGCTATTACATACATTACAGATGTAAACACATCTGGTCACTTAAACGATGTGCCAGCACTTTTATTATTTCTATACAGTCGAAAGCCTGCTAGAAGTGGCTGATGTGTATGCAATGGAAAATGATGACTTCAGTTTGCAGTCATCATCTCTCATGTTCATCAATTCAATGCTCATCAAATCATACACTGTCAAGAGCAAACAGGGTAGGTGATGATATCCACCAATCCAAACCTCAATCACTTGATATACGAGTTACGTCGGTCTTTCCAGTTTTCCTTCTACTCACCTCGACATCTTTTCCCGATCGTGCGGACGGAAAGCTCTTGCACTTCATCAACTCCGTCAACTCGAATCCGTTCCCCTCGGATGGCGTTGCGGACGTCCGCGAGGTGTTCCTCTCGTCTCTGCAAACTCTCTGCATTCTCATGACCTTTCGTGCCACCTTTGCATTGGTAATTCATCTGTGTGGTTGCCATGGTGAGGTAATGAAAAATGATTTCTTCATTACAGGAGATCGGATGCAGACTCTACGTCCACGAATCGAACGTGGACTTGTCGATGAGACCGCCCGATAGCATTGGAAACTCTAGGAGCGGGTTTAACAATGTTTCAGAAATGGCAGTCCTATCACAAACCATCAAATCTCTGTTCTGGGGTCTCTACTTCGTGTGTGGCTCATTTGTGCCAGCTGTCGACGCTGCACTTAATGCTGACAACGTGGTCTCTGATGTTGCAGGTCAGGGTCAAATGATTTGAAGTTTTGAATTGAAGATTTGAATTGAAGATTTGAATTTTTTATTCCACTGCTTTTTTAAAAATATTTTTGAAGACCATCTTTTGATTGTCTATTAATTAAATTAAGCTGTGTACATCATACATTTGTTCAAGTAAGTCAACTCATTTTCATTCATTTGTTGATCGATCCATTTACATGACATCCCTAACATGACTGCAGGCAGCAGTTTCATAAAAATCCTTTTTGACAAGAAGAGGGACGAAGATCACGTGAGAGAGAAATTCGGCATCGCCGACATTCCCATCCACGTCGTCCGGAGCGTCTACTGTGTTGTCCTCAATCTCATGGCATCCGTCAGTTTGTTGAAATTAGTCGAATGAAGTCACCCCATTCGTCACCATTACTGTTTATCAAATTTATATTATATTTACATTTATTTATATCATTTGTATTGCAATAGGAGAATGAATTGCTGAGGATCTGTTGCATCAACTGCATGTCGGCCATTATCAGGTATCTTGATAGCAGGGGCAACCTTGATGCTGCTATAAGAGGCAAACTCAGTAAGCATATCGGGCTATTCTCAGCAAAACATTTGAATTAGTAAGTGGCTGTGTGATTAATTTGTTCCAGAAAAACACCTCCTCAATCTTTATTGGCTGGATTACCTGGTTAAAAACATCCTCACCAACATATCTTCTAGCAGATCATCTTCCATCCCTACTTCTTATTTGAAGCTCTTTGACTTGGTACGAATCTCTTCCACTCGGGAAGCATTCATTATTGGGAGGTTTATTTGTGTAGAAAGACCACCTAACGACAACATGGACAGGAGCAATGTGGTGAGAGCCATTATTGAATCATAAGGGTTATTTTTAGGTGCTTCACCAAAACCCAGAAGCCATGGTGACACCGAACGGTAGTTCGTCGGACGGCCTCGTGAACCTCAAGGAGGTGCCAAGATTCATGGCCACTTGGTTCTGCAGGGAAGATGTTTCAGAGAGCAGCAGCTTGTTGCTATCGGTAATGAATAAGGTCGGGCGTCTTTCTGGTTTTAAGGCCAATAACCCTTAAGGAGGCTCGCTTCCTCTTACATGAAATATCATTTGTATCCAGATAATGGACAAAAATCTGCTTAAATCTGACAAAAAGTTGAAAGAGCAGGTGAGCGAGAAGCTGAGGAACATCGGCGTCCAAATTTCACAGGGTACCGCCGCCACCGTGCAGGATAGGTACACTGTCTGCGGAGTACTATTGAGGTGATTTTCAATTAGTTTTATGCACTCAAATTTCACTTCATTTCGTATTCAGTAATTTTATTATTTGGCAGATTGCTTAAGAAACTGCAAAGAAAGTGAACTGCAGCAGCTTACAAACTTACTTTGCTAAGCCGTAAATCATTCATCGATTAATCTAGGATAGAAATATTGAGACCTGTTTTTGAAGCTGTAGACTCTCAAAAATGCAACTTCTATGTTGTGATGGAAAATATTGTTCTGGATTTGGCAATCAAGTTTTAGAGTAAATGGTGGTAAACTGTCCTTCCTCACCATTGCCATTCGAGTGGATAACCTCCGAGCAAACGACCAACAATCGTCTTGCTAAAAAAGTACTGTCGACTAGTAAGATATTTCTGCAAGCTCACTTTTATTGTCAAGCAAATCCAACATAGAATGAATGTCCACTGAATGAAGCCAACGACCACTCGCCACGATCCGAAGCGATCTCACGACGGCCGGCCGATCGAGCACCAGGGCTTGATCCTTGACTTCGAAAGACTTATGAAGGACGGATCGACCGACATAAATCTCGAAGGCAAGAAGCAAGACCTGGGAAGGATCGGTCGGCCGAACGTGGAAGGCGTTCGGCGGTGGGAGAGTGGCTAATTTTCGGGACCCTCTAATCTGAAACGATGTAACCACGTCCATAAAAAGTATCTCGCTATCATGGAGTCGTCGGTCGAGAATTTCCATGTAACAATACATGAAGTCTTGAAAACCAGAACGAAAAAGAAATGCAGGCCCAAACTTGAACAACCATTGGATTCAGCTTTTGGCAACCCACTGCATAGTGAGGTTGCTAATAACTTATCTAATCGATATTCCCAAGCGAAGGCTCATTCTTCTAGTCCCTGGACGTCACGACATCTCGCACAGACATCAGAAAAGATGGAAGTTGGACAAAAGAACGAGTCGTGAATGTAAAGCAAAATCGGATTAATTAAAACAAATGTCGTCAAAATATGCTGGTAACTTTGATCCTTTGTTAATCTTCTTGGGCCAAGCATGAGTCTTCATGCAGGCTAAACCAAAAGCAGAGAGATCACTGTAAAAAGAAAGAGGACCATCAGTCAACACTATCGATTCAAGCAACATTGGAATTTCCAGTACTTAAGACGAAGAAAAGTAACGACTTGTGCCGGAGCGATTACCTTGACGTCCCAGACGACCAAGAGACCATCAGCAGCTGAAGTGGTCAGCTTGGTGCACTTATCCTTGGTTCCAGAGTGTGGGGAGAGCTGACTGTTGTATTGTTAAAGCAGACTTGTTAAGGCCAAATACCATCAATTGAAGTTAGTTATCAAGTGCCTTGGTTATAGTGACAAAATATCCTAGGATCAGGGAGTCGATGACCTATCCATCAGTTACTACTCCACGATTTTATTCAGTAAGACTTATGTAAGAGTTAAGTAATGTTCCAGGTGGAAATGACTCACGTGATGGTGTTTTGGTGCAGGGAGCTGAGGACAGTGTCGTTGCTGTCAGTTCCCCTTGAGTCCTGGGTCCTGAAGTGAGCCATTGCCCTGAAGAAGCCACAAAAATAAGCTTTGATTTTGAATCTAAAAAAATATGGATTGAAATTGATGTGTTATCCACCGACCCTCCTCGCTTTGTCTCAGACTGTTTGGTGTCAGAATCCATCTTGTTCTTGAAGGTGATAGAGCCATTGGAATAAGTGTAAGTCAAGGGAATGCAGTCATAACCCTGTGAAAGATGTGTTGACTCTACATCAGTAACTGTAACTTACAAAGTATCAGTAACTTATAAACTGTTATAACCCTCAGACAATGGCGTGACATAAGCAAGAATCATGAATGTCGTAACGATGAAAGACCCAGCAGTTTTTGTTCGGATTTAGCTATGAGCCACACAAACAGGCAAACCACAAGAGAAAAATTCAATCTCACCCCAACAACCAGGCTATTATCATTTACCCAGGTCACATCCATAAAAGGAAGGTGTTCGGTCTTCAAAATGGCCAGCCTGGGAGAGGACGTTGCAATGCAATTCATTCCCAATTTAAGTGAAACGAATTAGGACACTCACGCGTTTCCTTTTGCAGAATCGACAACGCAGATGCTGGAGTCGTGTCCCACCCAAACCAGCTTCTCACCATTGCCAGAGAATCTTATTCCATGAACCCATCCACCTGTGGAGTAATTTCTTTTATGCTAATTTAGATCATAAGATCACGTGACTATGAAAATCACACACCCTGTGACCAACTGTCTAACTTATTTATCTAACTAAATATCTAACTTATTTATGAGCAAAGGCTGATAAATCTATCAAACTAACAATTAGAAATAAATTTAAACGGCCAATCCTACTTCCTTCTGACGAGAACTCTGCCAAGAGATTGGCAAAGACGAGTTTGTCTCCCCAGGTAGAGGGGGCAGGTTGATCTTTGACCTCCTTCATGCAGGCACTGTAGATCCTGAATAAGATAATAAGTTTGACTAATGAACTACAAATGCAACATTTTTGGGTTGTGTCAAACAATCTTTTAAGAGGAATCTTCTATGGATCACTTACCTGGCCTTGAAGTCAGTTGATCCACAAGCAAGTATCTGGTTGTTTGGATGCCAATCGAGACTGACATTTAAAAAATATGATTTTAAGTGATTTGTTGCAAACGATATACTTTACATAATAAGTTTTACTCAAATTGCACAGTACTGATTCAAACATAACCCTGACAAGGTCAATGCTAAAATCTAAAGAATGAAATGGCTGTCTGCAGCATGAAAGATTTTGAGCAGTCTCAACACTTACCAGGTTATTGTGGATCTGATGGGCTTCTTTATCTTCTTATTAGTCCACCAGTCATTGGCAGAATCAAAGTAGCAGACTGAAACACATCTGTTGCCACTTCCAACTGCAAACTTGTTTCCCTGAGGAGACCATTTCACGCAGGTGGCTGCCCTGGTTATGCCGAGCACCACCAGTGCCGGCTTCCACTTTCCCTCGGTCAGGGTCCAAACATAAGCATTTCGATCCTATTTGAGAGAAATAAGAATTTAGTCATTTGTAAAGCAATACATCTAACTTGCTGTGCACCTAAATCACGAAATGGTTCCAAAAATACAATACTTCTAGATCTTAAATCGTTCTTAGTTGAATCTAGAAAATATTTTGATAGGTACTCACAGCAGCACATGTGACAATTTGGTTGCTGGATGGAGCCCAGTCAATGCCTGTGACTCTCTGAGTATGGTCAGACAAAGTTTCCTTGAGCGTCCATCTTCCACCTGAGGTGCTGTGGATCTGAACCTCATTGTTATTCAGAGAGATGGCTACCTCTGACAAATTAAAACATTAAATTTAAATGCTAATGTTGTAAAGTAAGAAGGAAATGTTACTGCATCTTTGATTATTTCGTTCAGTAACATTTCGAATATTGCGGATCTCAAATGCGTGATTAGGGTTATTTATTCTTATCATTAGGAATTTTTTAAACTTACGCGATCTATCCTTGTTCCAGGAGTGGCAGGAAATTGGCTCGACGCCGAAGCTGTGGCTTTCTGGCATGTTTTCCTCCAATTATAAGAAAATGTCTAACCCCCAAAATACCTCAATCTCGCTTTTTCTGCTCGCGGACTATGGTCAGTCTACACGAGCAACCAGGATCCAAAATACCTTCCGGGTACTACTTTACACGGAACTGCGTCTGAAATTCGACAAAGGTGTTGAGTTTATCATCCTCGTACAAGAAAATATTTTTTAAAGTTACAATTTTATTGCTAAAAATATTTCAAAGTGAGATTACAAAATTTGATATTAAGTCTGTTTAGGTAACCTGTCTTGCATCTTGTCAAGGAAGTTAGTTTTTAACTTTAAACGTTTATATTTTTATTTAATTAATCAAAACATTAATTAACTTAATTTAAACTTTTTTTTTATAATATTTAAAAGATGTGTGATGATTCATTCATCCACTTTTAAAAAGTAAGTCATATGTTGTTTCTGTGTTTTTAACAATGATACCACTCTAACATTAAGGATATAGCTATTTTGACCGTCACACGCACAGTATAAAGTCACAAAGACATTCAGTTCTTTAAACATTTCGTTATGGGTGATAATTTTCTCGGTCCGAGAAACTGTTCTGTTAACGATGAAAATGCAGGGCCTTGCGTCGACGCTTTTGATGATAATGAAGAGACCCCATTATTGGAGGACTCTAATAGTCAACATCTAAAGAAGCAATCTAAGATTGATAATATAAGAGATGCCATGTGAGTTTCAATTTATTACTTTAATTTATTCTTTAGAAAATACATACTCTGGTTGAACTTCTTAACCAATTAGAACTTTGTAAAATATTATTGTGCCTTTAATAAAACATGATGCTATGCCAAGTTCTGTTGGATTTTCAAAAAACTGAACTTTTAAATTTTGATAGACTCTACATAATCATCAGGGTTGTGAATTTAGTCACATGCCCTGACATCACATGCTTGTCTGCTAATGAAGACATTCCTAGTTATACCAACTTGTGCACTAACACAACGCTGTTATTTTACTAACCTGATGTTCTATTACATCAGATAAAAATGATCCGATCAAAACTTGGGGTCTGAAATTCGTTTTGGTTCCTGCAAGATTTTCCAGCAATTCGTCTGCTCACGAATTTGTTTTTTCATTGCAGCAGACGACAATCGAATCCGAACAGAAATCTGATTGTCCACGAAACCGATCACGAAATTGTAATAAGGTCGGATAAATTCTTCGTTATTTTATTTTCACGGCAGCTCGTTATTATTCTTTCGTTAGCAGAGGTCTCTGTTGAGATTGCACCATTTAATTTATTCTTCGAAATTGTGTCTTAATTAAATATTCATTGTTTTGACTTTTTTTTGTACCAAATCACATGCAAATTAGCCTGATGTTTACATTAAATTCACATTCATAAGTGTGTGATATATGAGTCTCTTTTGACCTATTTGGAGGCCGCTGTAAATTGCTTCCCGTGCAAAAGTTTTGAGAAATAAATCCCATTGCATGCAGGTTGGCCAAATGGGTCATGCAGTCGTAATAGCGACGGTCACAATGTGTCCTGGTCGCAACCCGGCCTGCACCGCCAGGGAGTGCCCTCGGGTAGGGGCACTACATAAATGGTAGATCGATTAAACAGAGCCTTCACATCCCATTCGGATACATGAGGCACTCAAAAGATCGTCCAATGCTCGAAAACGACGAAGTCGATAAATTGCCAACTAACCAAACTTCAACCATAAACTTCGAGCATTAATTTGACCCACTCTCGACCAGGCGACCTTTGAACTATGGATCCACGAGACATCCTGATCTCGACTCAAGCATCGCCAACAGCATCAGCAGTGCCTACGACTCCAATGTCGGCGTGTCGAACGGGGGGGTCCACGATGCCGGGGAGGCCGACCCGAGCCTGGCCAAGATCCGTCACAAGTATTACTCGCGTCTGGACAATCGGGAGGATGGAAAGTTTGTGAGTGAAGTTTTGGGTGGTCTTTATTTCTTTGATTGACAGTCTGTACGATGGCATTGTGGTCGTCATAGCGATCAAGTGTTAATCGTTATTATTATTATTATTCTTATTATCATTAATGTTGTTATTATTATTATTAATGTTGTTGTTGCTGTTGTTATTATTATGAAGGTGATGGTCGTTACTGTCGGTTAATTATCAGCAGGCAATGCCAGCCCACGTCCTCCCTGCCGAATGCTACTCCATCATCACCGTCGAAGACCTCGAGTCCAAGAAGCAGAGCAGCCTTGTGACCATGTGAGTGAATGCGTCTGACAGATGATGATGACGGCGACGATGATGATGACGATCTCGGAGTTGGCGATGACGGTGTCGATTATTTCTCCTTCAGATTTTCCATCTGGAGCACCATGATGGGCACTTCCACGCTCAGCATCCCGTGGGCCATCGAGAAGGTGTCCTTGATTTTTTTTTGCCGAATGTTTGTCGTCGTCGTTCGACGCGACGACCAATTCCTTTACGTTAGCGACGGGTCGTTTTAATTTGGCGCATCAGTGCATTTACTTTCCGTAATCGAGTCGATAGCTTTTGACTGAGTTTGTTTCGTTCATTCCGATTGGTCGACTTCAGTCGGGATTTGTCTGCGGCATCCTCCTATTGGTCCTCATGGCTGCCCTGTGCTTGTACACTGCCCACCTCATCGTCAAATCAAAGAGCTACATAGGCGAGCACTTTCATTTACAATTTTGGTCGAAATGATTGAACGTGCGCTGAGCATAAAATCTATTATTATTATTATTTATTTTTTTAAATTATTGCATATTGTATTTTACTACATTATGACAAATTAATATTGGCTATAAATATTATTTACATCGGTTGATCACCTGACGTTCCTACCTTCTTTCGTCGTACAGGTGTCCCGGGCTCGTTGGAGCTGGACTTCACCGACATCTGCAAGTACTATCTGGGCAGGTGGGGCGAGTGGACGAGCGTGCTCACCTCTCTGCTCAGTCTCGTCTGCGCGACCGTCGTGTACTGGATATTGTTGTCGAACTTTCTGTACAACGGCGTCGATTTTGTCTACGGTCAGTCGAGCCATTTGTGGGTTCTTGTGATGAGCGTGGTTTTGCCAAAATAAGATAATAAATAAAATATTATAATGAAAAATTAAAAATTTAGTCGATTAGCAAAATAAATAATTAATCCTCGCTTAATCGACGCATTCTAACGACAGGCAAAATCACGGACAAGTTCAACTCGACGACCCCCCTCGGCAACGACACCGCTTACGACGACGGTATGACTTTGCATTTGGTTGTTGACGTCCGTCGTCTTTTGTGCATCTTTTGTTTTTTTTTTTTTTTTTTTTTACAGTGGTATTATATTGGGTATTATACGTTTAAATGTTATTATATTGGGTAGCATATAATCCATATAAAGTAATATAGTAATTATTTTGAGGTAAAATAACAAATTCAGCTGAATAATAATAATAATAATAATAATAAGCCCTCGCTCGTCGCAGTCGTCTGCATCGTTCCGAACAGCACCTCCCCGAATTTCTTGACGGGAGTCTTCCATGCACCCTCGAAACAAGCTTTCCACTGGGCCCCTCAGTTCGATCCGACCTCTGTCGCGACCCTTGGCGCCGACCGAGACGACGACCTCTACAAGACGATCTGGAACCTCAGGCTGACGGTTCCACTGTTCCTCGTCCTGATCTTATTTCCTCTCCTCAATTTCAAGTCGCCCACCTTCTTCACAAAGACGTCTGCTTTTGGTGGGTTTGCGGGAAGACACCTGTATTACAGTGTGACAATCACATGACGAATGTTAAATTCATGCGATTTGTCGGTGATAATGAGTGCCGATGCGAGTCGCATCTTGGTGATGACGGTGACTAAAGTAATGGTGATGATGATGATGATGATGATTTCTGAACAGGGACTGTCTCGATCATGTTCCTCTTCAGTTTCGTCATCAGGAAGGCCTTCAAGTGGGGAATACACCTCAACTTTGAGGACACCGAGCTCCTGCCTGCCATACCTTGTGAGTTGGTTATGATGATGATGACGACGACGACGACGATGATGATGATGATGATGATGATGTTCCAGTGTTCAAGTGGAGTTTTCCCACACTCAGTGGGATGCTCTCCCTGGCTTACTTCATCCACAACTGCGTTCTGTCAATCCTCAGGAATCAGAAGAAGCCCGAAAACAACGTAATCGAGTTATTCGAGACTTTTGAAAAGTTGCCTTTTATTTTGACAAATTATGATTTTATATTATAATTATTATAATTTATAATTATTATAAATTATAATTTATATATAATATATAATTATAATATATAATATATAATTATAATATATAAATTAATATAATTATAATGGTCTTTAGGACTGATAATAATTTCACAAATCACTCGGACGACGTTACTCGCATATACAATGTTGCGATGCTTTTTTTAAATTGACGATCGCAATCGATTACCCGGAGCAGGGCAGGGACCTGACGATCGCCTTCTTCTGCGTCATGATGACCTTGACCTTCATAGGGGTCTCCTTCTTCGTCACCTTCCCGCTCGACAAGAACTGCCTCTCTGACGTGAGTTCGAATCTCGCTCCGGACCGCAACTGGACGACGTTTACGATCATCGTCGATAGAAATAAAATACGACGTAATTCGAACGATGCATGTTACATTGTTGTCATAATAATGTGGTTAATAATTATATTATTATTATTATTATTATTGTTATTATATTAATAATTATGGTTAATAATTAAGATTGAGTTATTAAGATCACAAATTACGATAAATTACCCATCATTGCTACTTTTTTTTTTTTTTGATTTTACAATTATTAGTTTAAAATGCAGTGAAATAAGAATTTAGCGACGATTTTAAATCTTTTCGTGAAAGCTGAACAAACATAGGTGCCTCTGACGCTATGCAAATGGCGTATTATAAATTAACTATTATTATTATTATTATTATTGTTATTATTATTATTTATTATTATTATTATTATTATTATTATTATTATTATTATTATTAGAACTTACTCAACAACCTCGTGCCGGGCGACAATTGGGCCTTCATGCTCCGGGCGGTCCTTCTGGTCCAACTGAGTGCCGTCTTCCCGATGCTCGCCTACGTCTTCCGTGTTCAGGTGCTCAAGACCCTGTTTGGCTCCATCTACCCGAGGTCGGTTGTCGGGAACGATCGATTGATTGATCGATTGATTCCGACGAAATATTTTGATCGATTTGATCAAAATCTTTTGTTTCGAATTCATTTTTATCTTGTGAATTATTATTATTATTATTGTTATTATTATTATTGTCATTATTATTATTATTGTTGTTGTTGTTGTTGTTGTTGTTGTTGTTGTTGTTGTTGTTTTTAGAATTACATTATTTTTAATTTGGCAATTTTATTATGCAAAGGAAACTATAAGAATAATGTTACAAGGAAGTCATTATTTGCGAACTAATTAATTAAACTATTATAAAAAAAAAAAACACATATTTTTTTAAGACAAAAAGACAAATTAACTAAACTATTGTATATCTAAAAAATCTTATTTTAAAGTTAAAAAGACCACAATTAAATTAAATTTGTACGAAAACATGTTCTCGATTGTTGACTCACATTTGACGTCTCTCAGTCTCAAACATGTGGTCGTGTTCAACGTCCTCCTCGTTTCCATGTGTGCCTCTGTTACCGTGTTCTTTCCACACATCGGCAGCATCATCAGGTCAGTCCTCGTATGAGTATTAATAATAATAATTATAATAATAATGATAGTGATAATGGTAATGATAATGATAATAATAATAATAATAATAATAATAATAATAATAATAATAATAATNGATATTTGATTATTTGATATGTGATTATTAATTAATTAATAATAATATTTGATTATTTGATATGTGATTATTAATTAATTAATAATAATATTTGATTATTTGATATGTGATTATTAATTAATAATAATGATATTTGATTATTTGATATATGATTATTAATTAATTAATAATGATATTTGATTATTTGATATATGATTATTGATTAATTAATTAATAATAATATCAACAACACTGATGCTCGCCTTTATTCCATTCCAGGTATTGCGGCTCAATCTGCGGCTTAGGTTACATCTTCACCCTGCCGAGCGTCGTTCTGATCCTCAGACTCAAGGAGCACGGACAGCTGACCCCGGCAGTCGTCATTTTGCACGGTTTCCTCGTCGCGATCGGTGCGCTCAATTGCATCTCTCAGTTTTTCATTTGAACGACGAACAATCTTGGAAATTACTGGACTCGCTCGGACAGAAACCTATCTTCGTTCTTATTTTTCTTATTTTTCCCTTCTCGACTTTTTCCCGACTGCTCGGGTCGAAGTCTGGTCGCTAGGGAATTCGTGACTTCTTGAAATCGCGTTGGCATTGTCGTCGGTGAAGTTCAGGGTTCAGGATTGAGTTCGCACATCACTCGTTACTCGGATCGGATCGTGCTGCAGGATTCACGTGCACGTCTTTAACTGCAGATGTAGGCCTTTGCTTGGTTTTTGTTCGCTTTTATTTTTATTTGTGGTGCTGAAATTTTGAATTTTGAATTCGGAATTCGGACTAGTCGCTCAATGCTAAAAGGACTTCGGTGAATTCGTGTTTTACTGCTAAGTTTTGCTGACTCCATTCCATTGCAAACGAGGCCAGATCATGTCGTTATTCAACTCTACACTTATTTTTTATGTTCTGATTTTTATTTTTTTGCTGATAATTAAAAAATATAGTCTTCATCGACCTCTGCAAATTGTCGGACCTGTCTTTTATAGCTTTTCGAGGTTTAGATGTGCATTTTGCTGTCGCGTTGTTTACAAAATTTAGTCCGGAATGAATGTTATTTGTTATGTTATATATTTAATGCAATAAGACGATGGTGATGATGATGATGCTAATAATATTATTTATAATGCTGACAATGTTAATTAGTTCTATTTCTTCGATCTAAAGTTATTATAAATGAATTTATTGATTAAATATCGATGCACCCTTGGAATCGTAAGACGTCGCAAAAAAAAAAAAAAAACAACAAACAAACTAAGCTACAGATTAGTCATTACATAATTATAACCTCATTAATTTTTAGTCTTCTAGCATCGTCTAACGCAGTTGGGTTCAACTTTCACTTCAAAATAGAGGTGCTCTGAAAAAAGTTGGTCGATCGAAAAATTAACTGGCTGCTAATTCTGTAATCGTACACCTTATCATCCTAGAGGACGTCTTAGACAAGAAAGTTGTGTTGCATTGACAATTTCTTCGATAAATATAGATTTTATTCGAACGAACCATGATTGCTACAGAGTCACCAGGATATAAGATGCGGGAGGATGTGCTCAATTCTTTATTAATTGCTTTTCCTAAAGGCCCGACAATCAAGTTGTTCTATTGTGTGTTTATTTAACATGAATGAAGCCGAAGGTAATCAGTCATCTTGATGTCATACATGTTTAGAATTTTCTCTGTAACGAATTAGTTCGTTATTAGTATTAGTGATACTTTTTAATGTTTCAAAACAGACATTTTAGTCCGAGTCGAGAGATTTCTCCGAGATGATTTAGCGAAAGAAAGTCTCTCGATTGAAGCCGAAGAGTCACGACGATTGTTGTTGGACGAGTTGAACAAACATCTACATTCCGATGAAAATGGTGAGTCAATTAAATTATTGTTTAAGACTAAGTTACAATTAATCAAATTTTAATATGCGGTGAAAAATAATAAAGCATTAAACCAGATAATTTTGGTGTACTTTTTTTGTCGCTACATAAATAGTATTTCCATTTTCCGGAGCAGACGTGTTACGTGCGCCGGTGTTCATGTCTCTTAAATATTTTATTTAAAAGCGGACTTTTTAAGAAAAAAGCGCCAGACTTCTAAAAAAAGCAAAAGATGGAGTTGCGATGTCAAATATTTTAATCCAGAAAACGTCTCAGAAGATGGAGGTAACAAAAGGTGAATTATTGCCTTTGATTTGAATTCGTTTAAACTGCAAATAAAATAACTTGGTAGATTGTATCTGATAAATGCTGCTAAAGCTGACTAAATGGTCGAGCGCTGATGAGAAAGTTGTGCGAATTCATAATTTCTCGATTGTGTTCTGTTTTCTTTTGATGCACATGTAGCCACATCACGTATGAATCAACGTCTTGTGTTGTTCGCTTATATCGAAATCTGTTATTTAAGATTTTTATTGCAGTCCATAACCTATTATTCTGAAAAATGTTTTTATTAATGCCAGTCGATATTTTTCCCACTTGGTAGACCAAGTGCTGGTATTTTTAAATGTCATTCTCAATTATTTATCATTATTTGTGGATGTGTGAGTTTAAACATTTTTATATTTATTTATTTTCATTCTTGTCTCCTTTTCTAAAACCATCTACCTGGTTTGATCTTGGCTTTCTTTAGAAAATAGATTTACAAACTTCATAAAACATTGTTGAACAGGCAATCAAAGAGCAGCGAGAAGAAAGAGGCAAACCTTTACGAAAAAAACTTCAGTTTCATCGGAGGAGAACAATCAGGTTTTGTGATTGAAATTTGTGTGTTTTTCCATTTTTTGTGCTGTTGTTCATTTGCCAGAAAAGTGGTGGAAATAGAGGAAATGATTGTATTTAGACAACTATTATCCACTACAACCAACATCAACAACAACAACAATTACTACTAATACTATGATTGTGACTATGAAAATATCGCTGAGAAAATTATCTTCCGTACCTTGAGACATCCTGTTGTGAATGTAATGGTTGTCGAGCTCATTTCAACTTTGAATAAGCATGGAAACAATCATCATCATCATCATCATCTAGCAACATTGAATTCAAAAACATTTGACTTCTTGTTTGACGTTACTGTTGTTCGAACACTAGACCTTTAGTCCGTGCCTTCACGTCTGTTATTGCAACTTTGATAATATTTTCTTCTGAGCATGTGAATTTGTGTGCTACTTAAATGTTCTTAATAGAGGAATAAACATGCGAACGTTTGTTAGAGAATAAACTAATTTTCTAATAAATCTCTTCACGTAGGTCGTCTTGATTTCAGATTCTTGCGAAGGCTCTGGTTACGAGAGCTTCGAAGATCAACGAAGTCTCAACTCTGCCCAGTTGGTTCCAAGTTTCTGACAACATTAATTATGAAGATCGGTTAAACGACGCCATTATTAATTATTATTAATAATTATTATATTATTGATAGACTAACTACACAATGTTAGGACGAGGCATTGAATGGGTGTTACTTATAATTGCACAATCGATGTATTAATATCTAATTGTTTGCATATCTTGACCGATTTCGTGCTTTGTTTGACATTTAAAAATAAACAAAACAAACAAACTGACACATGTTTGACATTTAAAAATAAGCAAAACAAACAAACCGACACATGTTTGAAATTTAAAATTCCAGATCGGACAAGAGACCAGATCAAAAGAGATCTTCCAAGCGCTCGTCGAAGGCGAAGACAGACAGCGAGTTGTTGAGCACTGCCGAGAGGAATTACGAGGGACACTTGTACAAGAAGGGCAAACTGAACAGCTGGAGGAAGCTCTACTGCGTCATCTTCGGCAGGTGGCTCGTCTGCCACACCAAGGACTCCAAACAACTCTATCGCATCAACATGCAAGGTGGACTTGATGTTCAGTTATTATTATTATTATTATTATTAATATTATTATCATTGTTATTATAATTTATAATTATATCAGTTATTGTAATTGTCATTATTGTTATTGTTGTTCGTGATTGAAATTTTGTCAGTTTCATCATCATCATCATCAGCAGCAGCAGCAACAGCAGCAGCGTCGCCGTCGTCATCATCATCATCATCATCATCATCATCATCATCATCATCATCATCATCATCATCATCATCTGACGACATTAATTACAACAACACAACGTTAATCACAATTTCTCTTTGTCATCTTGTCATCCTTAATATAAGTTCATTGAAGTAGGCCTTTCATCATATTGCATCTCCCCCTTTCTTTAGGAAGTTAATTTAAATATATTTAATCAATTTATGTTAAAATAATCACGAAGTTAAGTCCGAGTGAGTGCGTTCGGGTGTAAGGACCCCCATGGTGTGCTCGTTAGGGTACGAAGCAACCCAGCAGAGGACCAAGGACGGGGGTGGCAAATACGAGCACGAACTCAGACTCACGGGACCCGGTCTGAAGACTTACATCTTCTATGCCAAGGACAAAGTGGAGGCTGAACTCTGGGTCATTGTGAGTGTGTTATCGTCATCGTCGTCGCCATCATCATGATCATCATCTTTGTCAGGAGCTGACAAAAGCCATTCAGAGGACGAGGGACTGCTCCAGCGTCCTGAGGACACCGTCAACTGAGGCCAACTACGCACCGACGAATCCCTTGCAGGTGGGTGGTGGATTATCCATGGATCCATTTATTTATACTCACATGAGGTAGAGATGTCAAGTGAACTCGACGCCTCTGAGTTCGAATCCCACAGCATAACGAGGAATACTTATGTTCATCATGAATGCAAAGTCGTGTGAGAGCTCAAAAGCTAGATGATTAGTATGAGGAAGATGATGAGGAAGATGACGATGAGTGTACCACCCAAGTCGAACTACTGCACGGAAGAAGCTCTACATAAATGGTCGCCCTGGCATCCTGCTGAGTACCGACGGCGCCTATTTGAACATAAAAATATGTTCCCTTGCACTTAGGTTGGGTTCGAACACTGACAAATGTGTGCTAATGAAATTAACATTGGATTGTAATCAAATGTAAATATTTTACATTGTTAACGTCAGTACAATGTGATGATTATAATATATTATTTGTTTATAATATTATAATTATAATTTTATTTTTAATATATTATTTGTACGATATTAATTATGCATGATAGTAGTCATACGATATATTACGATTGATTTGAGCACTATTTGCGATAATGAAAGAACAACTCTCCTCGTGAAGAATTGAAGGAAGTGCGAATTGTGTAATCACCTTTGCCATCATCACCTGTTGTTGTTGTGTTGTTGTTGTTGTTGTTGTTGTTGTTGTTGTTGTTATTGTTGTTGTGTTGTTGTTGTTGTTGTTGTTATTCTTTTAGAATATTTTATAACTTTGACCAGGAATGTGAAAATTCGTATGACATCGTCGACGGTGAGTTGATTCAAAGATTGGTTGATTGATTGATTGATTGATTGATTGATTGGTAGGCTGGATGATTGATTGATTTGATGTTACCTTTGGTTTTGATGCATTCGACATTTGAAAACACTTTTCATGTCTCTTTAAACTATGTATGAAATCCCTTTATGGAAATTATGGAGCATAGTAATTACAAATATAACAACAATAATTATAATAATAATAATTATAACTAATAATAATAATAATAATATTAGTCATAACTGTTATTAAAATTATCATTGTTCCCATGCTTACAGGCAGCATCATCAGGCACGAGCAGGGTAGCATTGTGAACAGCAGCACGAAATCTTCGATATTCCACAACCTCATCCACAAGGTCAAGCAGAGGGCAATGGCCGCCTTCGACTCCTCCACTGACAGTTTCGTCGACAAACAGCACGTCTCAGGTCGCTTGGATTCATCAACAAACCTCGTGGAATTTTCTTTTTTCTGATGTTCATTTCTTAGCATTACGTGAACATGATGATGATGATGATGATGGTGGTGATGATGACTATGACGACTACGATGATGATGATGATGATGATGATGATGATGATGATGATGACGATGGTGACGACGGCAGTGGGGCTGGTGAAGGTGATTAAGATGATGGAAATGATTTCCAATCGAGCCAATCCCCGAGCAGGAGTCCTTCAAGTGACCTTCGACGACTTTTCCAAGCCCAACTGGATGCAGAGGTACTGCATGATCAAGTCCAAGCAGCTGGAGGTCTACAAGAGCCACGGAAGCGAAAGGCCTGAGCTGGTCATTCCACTGCCGGGCATGTGTCTTACGCTCATCCCGAACACCGACTTCTTCGTTCTCTGCCTCAACCAGCCCAGTCAGAAGATGTACGTCAAGGTGGGTGGATGGATGGTTGGGTGGATGGATGGTGATGGTTGGGTGGATGGATGGTTGTATGGGTGGATGGTTGGGTGGATGGATGGATGGTGATGGTTGGGTGGATTGATGGTTTGTTGGGTGGATGTAAAAGTAAATAAGTGGTTTAATGACAAATTTAATGATGATGATGATGATGGTGTGGTGATGATGATGATGATGGTGACAATACTACTAATAATAATAATAGTCATTTCATAAATATTAACATAAGCTAAATATAAAATGTAATTTAAATATTATTGGACATATTGCATAATATGACATGATGTGATGTTATGTGATATAATATGATGTAATACGACATGATGTGACATGATATGATATACGATATGATGTTATGTGATATAATATGACTCAGTATAGCATTGGCTATGTCATGTTTTCCAGTTCAGCAACCATCCTGAGCTCAACAAATGGTACCAGAATCTTCAGAGGGCCTCGCAAGTGCTGCCCGAGCTCCCCGTCGGTTGTACCGATGCAAGTCTGTACGACGAAATCGGGGAGTCCCAGGGTTCGAGTGAGTGATGAGGATGGTGATGATGATTGTTATGACGATGATGATGATGTTGGTGACGATGATGACGCCGACTATGATAGATAGTTGGTAACAATTTGAGTTGAATAAAGTTGAGTCGGTTCATTCTTCCGATTGTAGGCATACAACGTCCGCCCGTCCCAGAATGTCCACCGCCCATGACTCCTGACGTCATCGGAGCCCTCATGGACATGGATGAGATGGGGTACATGGATGTACTGGAGTGTCGACAGCCAATCTTAACGAACACCAGCGAGGTTGGAATCGTTCTCAAGTGGAATGTTGAATAATATTGTGATAAAATTATGGTCGTAATAATAATAATAATCATGATAATAATGATGATGATGATGATGCTGATGATGGTGATGGAAGAATCAAGTTTCGACTGGGTTCAAAGACTCAGGTTTACTTTTCCAGTCTGAAACTACTCCACCTACCTCCGCC
>MPNW01000804.1:0-20744 GCA_011800805.1 Hirudo medicinalis | reverse complement strand
CCAAGTGGTACATTTTAAAAAGAAAAAGAGTTGCAAGAGACCCAACAAGAAGCTACAGGCTCGTGCCAAATGAAAGACAACCGTGACTTACAACGTTCCAACCCAAAAAGATTATAAAAAAAGAGGACATGAAACTTGTACTTTAATTTTTATTGAAGAGGGTGAAATTGGGACATGTCGTTAATAATTCGCATGAAAATTCCTTATTTCGGTACCTTTGCCTCCAAATGAACTCACACAAGTAGCTGTCCACTAAAGATCGATGTGTGGCGCATTGGCGCTTATTCTGCATCTTGTAGACGTGCCAGAAAGATTCGATGGTTTGTGTGTGAGCTCCAGTCGTTGGATCCACAAAGTTTTCGGTATGATTAACCGTTTGATGAGTATAATTCACGCAAATCATCGTTTCAATTCCTTGGTATGATGCCCACATATCGGAAATGATGATTGAGTCGGGAGCGATGCAGGCCTGGATTGTGTCCAGCAGAGTGGCCGCAGTTCGATCTGGCACTGCATGAACACTTCTTTAGTCTCCCGGCAATGCCCTCCGAAAATCCACTGCTGGGGAAGGACTCACCCTGCGTGGTTTTTACGGCGAGATATTAGCGCTTCATTGATCTCGACGTGTAGACCTGGGCCGCCGACAATTGTTGGAGTCTGCAAAAGCCGCCGGCGCAAATTTCGCGAAGAAAGTTCTTCCAATCAACGATGGTCGTGTGGCCAATAGATAATTCCTCTGAGCAGAATTTGATTATTGCCAGATTTTTGGACCAGTAATAAATGAATAGAATTACTGTCCTGAACTCCATCCTAGACCGCTCCAGCCAAGTTCCCTTTCGAAGACCGATTTCTTACCGACACTGTCGGGCATTACACCTTCACCTATCAGAAACAGTTAATCTAATGTATTACCTAATGTCTAGACATTAGAAATAGGTCAAGGTTGCATGCGTGCATTAAATTGGAGCTGGCAAAAAGTGGCGGGGCTTAACTTTTCGCGCGTGCAATTTTTGCATTAGTGGCGGGGCTTAACTGGAAAAGATCCATTATTATTATTATTATTATTATGGAATTGTCACGTTATTCCTCTCGGCTGTTCAGCCGGTGAAGGATGAATTCAGAACATTTTCCGTAAAATGTGGGAAGTGCCCAACAAGGAGAGTTTTTGAATTTCCGAAACCTTAGGACGTCCTGGTATCAACTCCACTCCTTTCGCGAAGCCTTTTCTCAACGTTCCGAGTGCTCCTATGACTATCGAGACGATCTTGGTTTCCACATTTCAAATCCGGTTAATTTCGATCTCCAAATCTTTGTGCTTGTTAATTTTTTCCAGCATTTATAAGAACGATATTTTTATCGTCAGGGACGGAAACATCAATTAGCTTACAAGACTTGTATTTTCTGTCACGGAAGACAATGTCAGGACTGTTGGCTTGGATTTTTGTCCGTGATTATTGCGTAATCCCTTAAGATGGTATTTTCTTTTAAATTTGTTACACTTTGGGGTGTCCAGGCCATTTTTTGGGAACTTCACAACCATGCTCACGCATACTACCCAATGAAAACAGCTGGTTACCCTGTTATGTCGGCGCAAATATCAAGTTAGTGCAACCGGCCGTTGTGTGGCTCCTGTTTCTTGGACCTTGCCACAGACTCTGCAACTGCCATCGATCTGCTTTAAAATCTTGCGTTGGCGATATCTCGTAATGAGTGTCTGATTTGATATCGCAGCAGTTAACATTTTATATAATGTAGGCAAACACATTATTGGACGGTAATTTTTGGGATCGTTTTGAATTAAAATTACAATTAATTAAAAATAAAAAATTAATAAAAATATATAAAATAATTATTCAATAAAATGCAATCCTCTCATTTCGTACGTTTGAAATGTTTGATTTTTACAACACGTAAATGTATTCCAGTATTTGCAACTAAACGGAGCTAGTATAATGACAAGTTTGTGGTCCGTGTAAATACATCATTTTAAACCTTTATTTGATCCAGCCAACAGTTCAAAAGCCGCAGATGTGACCTGAGCAAGAGAGCAATTGTTGAGCAGGTTGAAGGATACTACCCTCACGAGAGCCACTTGTAAGGGGATGTCTAGTGTGAGCTTTCTTAATTGGTCCTCCTTGAAATCGTAAATTTCCAAATGGCTGTTTGGTGCGAGCACGCTGTCTTTTGATTGGGTACAGTTGTACTGCGAAACTTTGCAGTTTTCGTCGTCTGTCCATTCCAGGTCTTTGTTGTCTGCAATGAGTTTGAATGACCTTATATTCTCGACTTTACGTTTTTAACATTTTACCCGTGGTTGCTATTAGAATATTGCAAAACATGCATGCTAGATTATCTAAAATGATTTGTTTAAAATAATCTATTAAAACATCGTCACCTCCGCTCTTAAACTGGATGCAGTAATCAGATGGAGGATTATTCGGCGTGGAAAGAACGACATCTATTTTACCTTCGTCAACGAATCCAATATTTTCTATGATTGGTTCGTCTGGAACTAAGGACATTTGACATAGTGGTTTCAAAATGTTTTCATCCATGTTTAAATCATTTGAAACTGAATTTAGATTTAAAAAAAAAAGATTATCCATGAAGATAAAATTCCTAAAATAAAATATTGTTATACCGCTTCTAAATGATAAGGCAAAAATGACAAAATCTTATTCAATTACTGAAACCTCTAGGTTATGTATGTTATTAGTTTCAATTCTCAAATTATTTTCTATTTATGCAAAAAAAAACAACAATTTTACCAGAACTCCCAAATGATGAAAAAAGCCAACTTATTCGATTTTTACAGATATATTAATAAGAAACTCTTCAATCATACATCACTCGGTGAAATTCAGTGCAACGACAAATCCCTTACCACTGATCCGAGAGTAATTGCCAATATTTTCAACGATTACTTTGCTAGTGTTTTCACAACAGACGATGGCATCATACCTGATTTTTGGCGAGATCCAATTCACATCTTGAGCGAATCGATTTCACACCGGAAATAGTCACCCAAACTCGAAAAAAATCTCAGTCACTCAACCACTACTGGTCCTGACGGTATACCAAATATTTTACTTAAAAAATGTGCTTATAGTTTGGCAATTCCATTAACACACATTGTCGACATGTCCTTGAAAACTTGTCAGTTGCAGATGAATGGAAAACTACTCTTATCAAGAAAGTTCCAACCAGCTTGCCAACATATCGTCTGATCTCACTCATGTACACTTGTTGTCGTGTCATGGAGATAATTGTGAATAAAAAATTACTAAATTATCAACTAATAACCTCTTAAAAAGCCAGAAACGTGGTTTCTTCGGATCCAAATCAACATGCACAAAACTTCTTGAATGTATCCATGATTGGACCACTGCTATACAGCAGAAAATCTCACCGATATTATTTATTTCGACTTCCAAAAAGCATTTGATTCTGTTTCTCATCCCAGACTCTTGCAAAAACCCCAGTCATATGGCATTTCCAACGATCTACTCCATTGGCTCTCAAGTTTTCTTCTAAACAGAACACAATAGGTTCGTACTGATGGAATTTTATCAGAACCCAAACATGTTACAAGTGGAACACAGGTGCCACAGGGGAGTGTCCTCGGTCCAACGCTTTTTCTCATTTTTATCAACGACATAACTGACATCATCAACACAATACACAATGTTACGATGAAGCTGTTCGACGATGACGTTAAGTTATATGCCTTCTCTGATTCTAGTTATAATATTCAGAGAGCAATTGACAAGCTCATTGATTGGAGTGACACATGGCAAATGAGCTTGGCTTCGGAAAAGTGTTGTTTGTGTCACGTTTACAGACGATCTGAGAAAAGGCATGAAACTAACCAATATCTGATTAAAGACCAAAACCTTGAACATGTTCCCCTTACAAGAAATCTTGGACTCTTACATTTATACCAAAACAATCATACAAAAAGCCTCCACAAGTTAACAAGTTAACTAATGTTCTGTCAACATTGCTCTTTTTTTTTAAATTGGATAGTGTGTTTGCTGTATTTGATGCAGCATATAAACTTATTTAATAACACACAAATATAACTTCAATGTATATTGTTAAATTATAAATAATTAGCAAATATTAACTAACCGAAATTGCATAAAATTCAACTTAACAATAAACTTTTACAATTTACGTCGACAACAAAAATGACAGATCAAAAGTGAAGCAATTAAATTAAAAGATTTTACTTCCTCTACAGAATAGTGTGAATAAAAACCTTATAGTACAATTATATTTTACAAAAAGAACCATGGGGATCTTGCACCACTCTCTCCTATAAGTTAATTCTAAATTAAAAGTCTTAGAAGATTGCATAATTTATCAACAACAACAAAATGGAAAAAAAGCGTCAAAATAAGTCCAATTATTTCACCCACCGTAAAATGGCTTAGTATTGATCTCTACGTATTCCTGCTTGTCTTTCTCGGAAATATCATGACCGACTATTGTGATGTTGATAAAGTATTTCTTAGATGGGTAGAGGTTCCTCACTTTGATTAAATGAGTGCACATTCGATTTGATCTGATGTAGGACAGCTGGAGTGGAATAGACTTGTCAGCTGGAAATATGCAACTAAGCAATTTTACGGAAAAGAAAGCTATTAAAAAAGCAAGTGTTACAATGGTCGCATTCATACATCATGAATTTAACTCAATTAAAAGCTTAAGTCCAACATTTTAGAATTAACACAATTTTTAACGTTTCTCCATCAAGAGTACGGATGAAATAAAAAGATGGCAGCATGAAAGAATACATAATTTACCTGCATTCAGGCTGATTCTGCGCGAATATTTTTTGTTTAGAAAGCTGGACAAACATCTCAATCTGAGGAAAGCGTGATTTGTTCCAATTTGTTCCACGCTCAAAGCAGAATGTTGATCTGAAAGTCGATATATTTGTTTTTGATTTGTAATTTAGGAATATGAAAGTGGAGATTTGAGAATGAGACAAAAGGAAGAACCCAGAGGATATTGAAACTGAATGAACAATGACGATGAAAAATATATTCATAGACATGTTTTTGAAAGATATCAAGCTTACTATCTTCACTTGCAATGACAGAAATAGGTTCACTGAGAGGGCCTTTATGATTTCTGGTGATATAACGAATGCCGGCAAATATTTCTTCATTGGACCAATTAAGATCAATAATTGCATCCATCTATTGAAATAAATAATGTTTTTATCGAATCAGTGTAATTTGTAATGAGGGAATCAATACGTCAAGAATTTAACATCTTGGCCTGCACATCAGCTCAAAGGAATGTGATCCTGAATGCGCAATTAAAGGAGCACTAACACACAGTCAGAACGGAAACCTTGAGTACATCCCGTAATTTCCTGATAACTCGCTAAATATAAGTTCAATTTTACTCTATTTTATACATAAACCCACTTTATTGTATACGAAACGTTCTGTAAAATTTCAAATAATTTCAATGAGTAAAACTTGTAAATTAAGCAAAATTCAAATTAGCATTTTAGGGCCATTTGAAAACCTCGAGGACATCATTACTTATGATCAATAAAAGTTGAAGTTTTTGATAGATTCCAGCTCTTAAAAACCATCACAGGTTGGAAAGAAAAAAATGGGCCAAAACCATGCAACAGTTGGGTCAACGTTATTTTTTCGGATGAGAAGAAATTTAATCTGGATGGACCTGATGGCCATCAGTACTACTGGCATGAACTCAGATTGAAAAAAGTAACATTTTACTGATGATTTGGAGAGGAATTTCCAGTGAAGGATTAACTGAATTGGCCTTTCTAGATGAGAGACAACCTTCAGTAGATAACATCAAAGTATTGGAAAATCATCTCCTGCCTTTTGGAAAATGTTATTATTGGGAAATTTTATTTTGATAATGCTCCACACTTTCAATTTGTCAAAGACATTTTTCCAGAGCAGAAATTTGAAAGTTATGAGTTGGCCAGCCTGTTCCCCAGACTTAAATCATATTGAAAATGTCTGGGGAATGTTATAAAGACAGGTTTGCAATAATGGAAGGCAGTTCCAATCCAAATTTGACCTGGAAAACACCATTAGGAAAGCCTGGAAAGAACTGGAGGGAAAATTAGTAAAAACTTTAATAAAATCAATGGATAACAGATGTTTTAAAGTTATTGAGGATAAAAGAAACATTATTCGTTATTATTAAACTTTTCTTTGGTGTTTTAGTAGAGTTTTAATCATTTTTTGATGATTTTTGAAAGTATTTTTCATGGTTATTGGACGTTATAAATCACGTCTTCTGAATTTTAAATTATTGCGTGAAAATACGTTGACGAAAATTTCAGGGATAATCACAAATATATAGTTATACAACAATTATACAACAAATTTCCCCACAAACAAATTTTTATTTAGCGAGTTATCACGAAATTATGAGGTGTCCTCATGATTTCTGACTGTTTACCGCGTTCGCAACCCAGCTTGCTTTACCACGAGCTCCCTTGCGAACAGATGCTATGTAAATGTTCAAGTTATTTTAGTTACATAAATAGTTGAACCAATATTATTTGTTACAAGTAAACACTTAAATAACCTCGTAATCCTTGTTTAACTGAGAAAGATTGAGCTTCGTAAGAGACCCACACTCGTCTGACCTTTGGCTCAACGTGATGTTTTGCAGAATAAATTCTTTCGCTGTCACGCTTTTCCAGATTTTTATCTTTTAAAAACCAAAATTAAGAATTAGTAATAATGTAATGTGCTCTGATGATTGCAAACTTCATTTATTAAATTAAGCGTTATTTTTGTTGGATCATAACTGAAAATAATTATTATTATTTGAAGTGCTTTTAAAGAAGTATTTCGAGCAAGTTTAAGATGTATTAAAATTATTTGAAATGTATGGCTAGATCCTGTTAAAAAAATTCTAGAAACGTGAATTAAACACCTTCTCAAACTATCACAATTAGCTTTAAAATATGAGCCGGTCAATAACACTGATTTTAAGATTAATGATAACAAGAGCACGATTTAATAATAGGAATTTACTAGTAAGATGTCACCTGAAACCCTCTTACAAAGGCACCAAGTTGTTCTTCACCATGGGATTTCCAACTAAATTTTATTTTGGTCGCGTTTGTCCAATCCACTTTGAACTGCGTTGGAGTCAACACAGGTTCTGAAATTATTTAATTTTATAAAATAGTAAAAGATTTTTGAAATCCTGTAATTATTATACATATCATCTCATCCAAATGACTGACTTCTTAAGTAATGATAGCTTACCTAATAATTAATCTTATCTTTTCCGAAGTACTTCAAGTATTATGATTTTTTTTTGTTGCGTTTTGTTCACTTTTTGATTTTCTTAAAAAAATATTCATTTATGCTAAAATTCAGAAATCTTTTGTTAACCTTTTTCACTTGAATATCCGAAAATATAATCACTCTGCATGACATTAAAATGTCCCTGTAGATTGGCTGACTGGACGCTTATAAGAAACAGGGTAAATGCTTCCACGTTCGGAATAACAACTTGTGATTGGTTGAAGTTGTTGATGGAGATCTTCGTAAAGGGAGCATTGAGATGCAATCGTCGGTATGAGACGATGTAGTTGAATTTGTCTCCGTTCAATTCATCCTCATTAAGTGGCTTTCATTCCATCGGCAAGTTAATTGGGTAAATTATGAGGCAACAAATATTTAATTAATTAAGCTAACTGTTTACAGATAAATGTTATTATGAAGAAAGTTTCACTTTAACGCGTACAAATAAAAAAAAATAGTAAAGAATGCAATAATGGCACAAATAAATGTTAAAAATATTAATTAATAATATAATATAATAAATATTAATTAGAATCAGAAAACTTGAAAGCGCACACCTCCCACACCACGACTAGTTGATTGCTACCGACGAGTTTAACGCAAATATTTGAAGGATTTCTTGAAGGAATGGTTGCTTGGGTTCTGCAACTAGCTGCTGTTGAAAGTCCACTCGATCCCAGTTTGTTCGAACATGCCACCTGTAGGATATTTAAATCTAATAATTATTAATTTTATAACCATTTGTACTTACAAAATTAATATTTCAATAATAGTATTTTTTAATGATTTTATTATGAATACCCTAAAAGAGTATTCCGTCCACGGTAGCACATGAAGAGATTCGTGAACAACTTCAAAGGGCCTGTAACTTTTCCTCCTCTCAATTATTACGGTCTGACGAACCTTCTCAAAATTTGGGGAATTATTTTGAGAGCTTCTAGAAAAAGTCATCCTATGAATATGACAAGTTGAGATGTCTCTGTGGTTGCTGGGTCCAACCAGCCATGAAATTTTCACAAGAAAAGGATTGGAGGAACAATCTTCGATGGAAAGATTTGTTGGAGTATCAGGCATTCCTATGCAAATAAATGAAATAAATATAATTAGATTACTTCAGTATCATTAGAAAGGTTTTTTTTAACTTTAATTTGAAAAATGAAGTTATTATGTTTAAATGTTCATTGTATTGAAAATTGCGATGAAGGAGTTGATACGATGCAAAAATAAATATAATACAAAGTACTAAAACGAGACAACCTGCCAATGAGACCTTGATGTCCTTAAAATAAGCAATTTCTTTTCCTGCCCATCTGAGGACGCACCTGTAATCACCTGCATCACTGCTTTCCACGTCATTAATATGCAGATCCTTTCCTAACACTTTAAATCTCGGATTTTTGAAATCGATTTTATTTTCTTCGTGGAACCAAATCAGTTCCGTGTCTTCCCAAGGATCGAACGAGATTCCACATGAAAGAGAAATATTTTCTTTGTTTAAAGCGACAATGAATTGAGCTTCCCCGCTGATTGTAGGAGCTTCTGCAAACAGCAATTATTCACAAATTCAAGGAGGAAGACTTTCCATTTCCTCTCAAATTGATGGTTAATGAATCATAATTATCTAATAATCATGAGTCTTCATTATCATGAAACGAATGAGCCAACCAAGAATGACTGACAAAATGCCACTTAATGCACCTCGAACAAGAAGAGTAGCAGAAGTTTCTATTTCTTTAAACTTGTTTCTTGCCACGCAGAAATACGCCGCTTCGTCAGTCTTTTGAACGTTCTGATTTGATTTGTTAGAGAAAAGAAAATTTATGATTTAAACAGAACTTTTCCATATTTGCTGAGGCTATTTTGTTTAAATTTTGAAAATGTTTGACATTTCTTTGTGATAAATTGTTGTTTTGAAATCCGTCTCTAGTGTTGAAAAAGTAATAGAAATATTTTTGCTCGGCTTGATTAGTTTTATTTTCTTTAAAATTACTTCCTTTTGGCACAACGAATCTAAAGTGCTACATCGTTGACCACTGCATCTTGATCGTTATTAGAAAAATTAGAATTTTATTGAACCTTAGGAATGCTTTGAGAAATACATCGAAAGTAAATAATTAAAACACCAAGATTTGGAGACTTCCAGTCGGATGGAGAAAGTGTTTGAAATCGCTGGTGATTTTGGATTTAACGTTCCCTTTGTACCACCTGATCTCTGGTTTCGGTGCCCCTCTGACCTTGCACTTAAAGGTGACATTGAAACTAAGGAGGGTTTTCTCGTCTTGGGGGTATTCCTCAAAATACGGCTGGCTTTCTACGATTGTCAGAGCATATTCTAAATGACTTATTACAATTATAATTATTATGTGAACTCGATTAGTATCATTTACGATTCTTACATCTAATGCAAAATGTGGAATTACTTTTAAAATTAATGTACAACAAAATGCTTAAGCATGACCTAACAAAGTCCAAAGCGGAGGACTTTCTTACTTTCACAAGTTATTTATTATGAAGTCTTGTTTAGGCTCTGCTTTTATAGTCATACGTAATATGGTCACATACATATAAAAAAAATTTCTCGTAGATTTATTAAACAAAAAAATATATATAGTTACAAACCCCCGTAATTACAAGCACAATCACAAAGTTTGTATAAAAAGACAGACAAAATATAAATTTTGAGCTGAATATTGAATGAATATTTAACGAATATTTAATAATAATCGTTAATATTTTATTAATCTAATTGTGTACTTAATCGTCAATTTGTTGTCATTTATTACATTCAATATGACTTAATACTATTTACATTTTAATTAATTTTACAAATATTAAATTACTTCAAAAGACAAATAGTCATTATCCGCTTAAAAATAAACCTTTAACAAGAACGACCACGTTGGCTAATATGCTTCCATGTTCGTTTGATGCCAGGCATTGGAAGGTTGCAGTGTCTCCCAACATTGCCTTGTGAATCGACAGACCACCCTCCTCAACTTTTATCCTCGTGCTACTCTCTGCAAATGAATCAAAGAAGAATTACATCATTAATTACGTGCTGATGTGTTTAACAGTAATAAAGATAATAACACTAGTTTGGGACTTCATTATCAAAAGAACTGAAGAGGAAACTAAAAATTTGTTCAATGTTATTGTGCCTATCTATACTACACAATAATGCTGCTTATCAGACTTATTGCTTATCAATAAAGACATACACTCACCCTGCCGTAATGGGGTTCCATTGACAAACCACTGAAAGGTGGGAAGTGGTAAAGCGGTAACGTCACAGTTGATGGTGATGTTCGAATCAACGTCTATTTCGATAAAAGCAGGAGGTTTTCCTAAACTGCTCCATGTGGGTTTCACTGGAATCAGCAGCATCATTCGCATAAAATCACTATTACAACAATGCTGTAATTATAAGAGCTAACTAATTATTTATTAAGAATAGAATCGATGTTCTTAATGCAATGAGTGATCTTCACTAATTCCCAATCTCTTGGAAATCTTTTAAAACTCCACTAATCAGTAGAATATTCACATGTAGATACTTTTAAATAAAATCTTACGAGATCACTTAGTACATCCGAAATTGGATTGAAAAATGCTTAGTCGCTTCAACATAGAACAAGTAACCAGAGCAAGGCAATGTTAATGAATTCTATTCGGTGGAATACCTTGGACTCGCAGGTTGATGAACATTGAGGCCTGTCCTGCCCTGTTCTCAGCTCGACATTCGTAACTTCCTTCGTCGCTTGAGTCGACCTGAGGGATGCTGAATTCATTCCCTCTTGAGATGACAACATGTGCAACTTGCTTCGATGCATCACTCCAAGTCACAACGGGTGTTGGCCTAAATTTAAAAAGATTTAAATATATGAATATTAATTTGCACACTCACGGAAGTTGTTTTTATGGGCAATTTAAATGATGGATATAATAATAGTCAAAGCGTAAATAACATTTCATCATATTTATTAATATTATGTTGCAACAATAATATTTTATTACATTTGTAATCAAATATAAATACAAATAAAGATAGTATAATATTATAAATACAATTGAATTAATAAATTATAACTAGTTAAAACATTTTCATTATCATGAATTATCACAGCAATTATAACATTTTATTGGTCAACTTATTGCCAACTTACATTCCTCCAAATATGCATTTTAATGTCTTTTTTGATCCAACCATTGCAGTGTCATTAACGGGAGAAGACCACATCAGGGTTGGTGCTTTCAAGGAAACTTTTAGAAATTAGAAAAAGTTGATTGTTTTGAAAGCTCAGAAAGGACATTAATATATTCATAATTACAATATTTTCCAATATTAATATAATTATTAATGACGTAATAATAATAATAATAATAATAATATTGATTTGTATTTAGCCGATCTTTTGAGTGTTTTTTTCTTATTCGAATGGGATGTGAAGGCACTTTTTAATCGATCTACCCGAGGGCGCTCCCTGGCGGTGCAGGCTGGATTGCGAACACTGAGGCACATTACGACCGCATGCAGGAACGCAACCCATTCGTCCAGCCTGCACGTCTAATATTTGATGCTAATATTAATATTATTATTAATGACGTAATAATAACATTGTTGTTGTTGTTGTTAATACGATTATCGCTAGTATTCCGCTTAATAAACCCTGACCGTAAGACCTAGGCAGAGGAGAGAGATATCTGCCATCATCAGCATTATGAGATCCAAGAAGTTGATTGTGGCTCATGCAGAAGTACTTCAATCTTTTTCCATCTCCCAATTCCACGTTGCTCAAATACAAATTTCCTGAAAATCCATAATATTAATTAAATCTATCATTTGTTATATTTATTTCTATAAATTCTATTATATGTATATTAATATTCTTTATCAAATCGAATTCTTAACGGAGGTTGGTAACCTTGAAAGTCAGTATCAATTCTTTCACCATCCACGAATTCCTCTGGGAGTCTGTCAGATTCAAGAGCCCAATAAATCCTTGGGGGTGGGTGGCTGGAGGGTGGTTGACAGGAAATGATGAATGCTGAGCCAACTTCGGGGATGTAAGTTTCTGATGAACCACTCCTTTTGAAGTTAAGGTGGACTGCAACGATATTAAACGACCATTTTATTGGTCCTGCAAGTTTTACAACGGCGATGTTTGCAAGCCAGATACAATAGCAGCGGACGTGCATTTATTATATTATTATTTATCATAATTAATTTATTTTATTTTAAAAATTTAATAAATCACAAATTTTAGCATATGAGAATTTTTATTCTAAGTTTCAACGTGACAAAGAATAAAAAAAAATCTATCATAAATATTGAGATTCTCCGTGCAAAAAAGTGAAGTTTATTTGGTGCATCTGAAATAACACAGAGCTAAGTTGAAATTCATTCGAAGGTTGCATAGCATTGAAAAGATTAAAAATATTTTCTCGCGTGGAAATAAATAATTGTAACTCAATATTTTATACCAGTGTACTCGAGATATTGGGAAATAAAAGATTGAATGAAAATAATAACATGCGTGGAAGAGTTTCATCTCTCCAGACATGGAGATGCCGAAGGAATTGTTGGCAAAACAACGATATCTTCCCTGATCCGCCTGGGTGGGAGAGTTTATGATCAGAGATCCTGTTCTAGACTCCACAGACATTCTCTGATCGACTGGAACCATTTTGTCATCCTTCGTCCAGGTGAAGTAACTAAACAGAAATGGTTTTGGAAATAGTGTGGACGCATATGTAAATGATATGTTAAGAGATATATCGCTAGTGTTCCGCTTAATAAATCCTGACCATAAGACCTAGGCAGAGGAGAGAGATATCTGCCATCATCAGCATTATGAGATCGAAGAAGTTGATTGTGGCTCATGCAGAAGTACTTCAATCTTTTTTCATTACTCAGGAAAATTATTAGTCCAAGATTAAAGAGATTATAAAGTATGTGCAGAGCGGTGAAAAGCTTAGCCTTGGCGTCTGATCATATTCATCTAACTCTGATAGCGTTTGGCAACATTTAAGTAAATTTAACAATTAATTTGACAATTTGAACCACAAAGAGGACTTTAATTTAAAGCTATTTGAGAACCACTGGGAGAAAAAGATAAGAAGTGTTTATGCTTCACAACGTCGTTTCAATGGCAACCTTTGCATTTCGTCCGTCAGAAGTGAAAAGAAGGTAGAGTTCATCAGAATGCACTCGCTGGAAAACGCGGAGTTTAAAAAAATAATCTGTGTTACTCCACGCAAACTATCCAGCATCAAATGACCTCAAAAACTCACAGATAATCCACTCGGATGTCGACTTCACAGGGGATGGAGATGAGTTCTCCAGGAATGAAAACCACCTCATCCAGGTGATTCTCCGTTACTATAACAACGACGAAATTTTTAGCTGCTTTTAGATGGCATCAAAGACTATTTCTCAAGCAAGATTTTCTTTTTGAAATGTTGGCCAGGTTATTTGTAGTATCATTTGTAAACATTGTAATTCAGCAGTTATTATTACATCATTATTAATGTACTTATATAACACTTGAGAGCAATGCAGTGCATTATATTTAAAATGTATTTTGAATAAAATCGTTAGGATTTCAAAATTTTATTTTTTATTTCCAAAGAAATAACATGTAAGTCGACATGGTTGCACGTAGCACGTAACCATAAATTATTTTCCTTTTAATAATTTAATTGATTTAGATGCGCTTCACATTTCAAATAATTAAGCCACTAAATAATAACGAAATGGTGGAACAAAAACGCACCTTCTGCGTGCAGAGCAGACGATAAAATGAAAAATAATATTGCCTGACACTTTTTACTCACTAATGCCATCCTTTCAGCATTCTCTGAGATATATCTGGAGAATTTATTGTTCTGTCAAATGTGTAACATTTCATGATAAGACTTCTACACAAAGCGCATAAAATAGTTACATGATTTTGAAATTAAAAGTCTTAAATCTCTAATGCTTCTAAATACCTTTGGCAAAGGAATTTTCGAAAACACAAAATTTGAAAAGCTGCCATCTTATTCAGCTTTTTATAAATATTTTATGAATTTTCATTTTAGATACTTTGAAACATTCTTCGAAACATAAGTTTTTGAAACTCAAATGAACAAAACGTCACCGAAGCTCAAACTGCAAACCATAAACGTTCGCCTCTAGGTTTAGGAAAACAATGAAAGTGGAAATCCTGACAGCGGTTACGAACTCCTGCACACTTGAATAAACAAACAACGAAGCAGAAATAAAATTCCACACGAGAGCTCATTTCCAGAAAGTCTCAGAATCCGAAACCTATCATTACCTGGAAATATGTCGAAGGAGCAGGTTTGTCGCAACAAATTTGTTTGTTTAGAAGTAATGATAATAGTTGTGGTAACCGCAGATGAGTGAAGCTTGATAATGATGCACAAAATGAATGAGCGGGCAAACATCCACACGAGCGATTAGTTTAAAAAAGACATCGATGACGTGTTAAAGTTTATTTGCAGCACCTGCCAGTTACCCTAATTTTTACTTTCATCATTATCATTCAATGCTTTTTTGTTGCTGAAACGGAGCTGTTAACAATAGCATCAAGCATGGTTATGACATGGTTGTGACCTTGAATTCTTTTCAAACATCTGAACTCTGTCTGAAGACGTCAAAGCTGCAACTCAAGTGTTGCATGAAAAGAAATGGAAAAGTTTCCCACGACTCACGCATCGATATGAATGCAAATAACGTTAAAGCATGATTTGTGATTGATTAAGCTTTACGGTTAGGTTATTTGACATATTTGTGTTGTTGACTAAACATCACAACGTCATGGACACATTGACATGTAATGACATATTTTAGTTAGCTGTTAATTAAGCAATAAGCCGAGCAAAGAGTTAACATTTAAATTATTTCATTTCAAGATTGTTTAAAAAATTTTTTTAATACTTTCACTGAAATCCAGCTTTCCCTCCTGAGAAATCTGTGTGGAAGTGGTACCTAAATGAGGTCTCAAACCGTGAAATCTTTTCTTAGAAGTGAAGCAAAAATTTCTAATAATTTTAATAAGTTTCTTTTAATTATGAGCAATACCAACAATTTTTTTTTTAATTACGAACATGAATTTGGCATCTTCAAAATTTAAAGCACCTCGTGAAGAAATTGCAAATGCCCGAGAATGTTTATTATAACGTAATATTACTAATGATTAGAACGTAATATTACTAATGATTATAACCTAATATTACTAATGATTATAACGTAATATTAATAATAATTAACAACAAGTGGAACGCTAAACATTAAAACATCAAAACGTGATCGAATCTTACTTCCAGTTATATTCGCTAAGTTTAATGTTAGTTACAATAAATAAATTAAATTATTTATTAAATAATTCTTTTTCTACAAATTGTTCGAATAATTTCTAACCAGGAAGTAAAAGTTGTTCTCATATATCCATGATTCCAGTGACTGAAATCCAACTTGAAAACGTACACCTAGTTAATCCGTCTTGGCAATGTTATTCGCAATAAAGTCTTCAGTTCCAAAACGTTTAGAATCTTTAACGATGAAATGGGGGCTCCTATGAAGATATATATATATTTATTTATTTATTTAATTATATATATATATATAAAATTAAAAGTCTGTCGGTGTGTCCAAAGCGTTTTGATTGCTTAAAATGGTGGGTGTCAGGCATTTTGATTGGATAAAAATGTATCTACATATATAAATTTATATTTATTACTTATTTATTACATAAAAAATTATATTAATTTAAAAAAATTAAATTTACTTAAATGTTGTCATACCTCATCATCAAAGTATCATGAAATAGACTAACGTAGCTTAATTAGTGTGACAAATAAATTCTCACATAAAAAATTCTGCTTCAACCCGACCAACGCCGAGTAGAACAGCTAGTACCTTATAAACAAAACATCAAAGTCCGAATGGATGGAAGAGATGGATGGAAGAGATAGATGGAGGTGAGTGGTGGATTGTTGCAGGGGGGCGAGAAAGGATTGAAAATTGCTGAAGAACCAGACGAACGGTTGGGGAGTGCTCAGGAGTGAAACGAGGAATGGTGAATAAATGAATGAACTGGCATTGACAGGCAAAGAGAAATAACCTCAGGAAGTGAATGATTAGCACACGTGATACGAGCGTTCGTTATTCTTCATACACTTTAAAGGCACGACAGACACGAGCTAGTGTTTTTAAGTTGCGATGGATGGATTAGATGGAGAATAAAAGTAAATTGAGCACATTGTAAGCAAATGTTTTATCAGTTTAGAATAGAAATTAAGTGGTTCTAAATATTTTGAAAATAATGACGCTTCACGGGATGGAGTTGCTGCGATGTGACTCTGATCTGATGCTTCACGACCATATATGATACCTAGTGATATATTAGTAATATGAGATGATGTATTGAACAGATTGCATGATGAATTAGTCATGAGGCAATTGTGACAGGTCGATGAAAAAATTTGCCAAAAGTTAAAATCAAATGCTTAGTTCTATGATAGTTTATTGTTTAACCTTTAAAACTCCTTTCAAGGAGATGAAAGAAATTCCAATCGCATGATTTATAACAAAAGCGATTCAATATGATACCTCTGAATCATCATCATCATATTATTATTATTATTATTATTATTATTATTGTTATTATTATTATTATGATTGTTATTATTATTATTATTATTATTATTTATACTGTAATTAACCAACTCTTCAATTAATACATTTAATAAGTTGTTGTTGTTGAAATAGTTGAAATCAAATCGAACTCACCGACCTCAGGCACATCTAATCCTGGCAGCCGTCTGGGCGAATTTCGAGACCCACGATCTCCATAGGGGGGTCGGGGGTCGGTCTAGGGAAGGGGGCCTAATAAATCTCTTGACGACATTATTCTTTCTCTCAGACAATCCCCAATAAAGTAATTAAGATTTAATTACTCCCGCTAAACTCCAGCCTCTCGTTACCTATACCTACGATGGATGGGGGGGATGGGCCCTTTGATGAGCGTGTTAGGTATAACGCATAATCTATGGCAGAGTCTCGCAGACGCCTGTCTTGCTGGGGAAAATATTGAATCATGTTTTTTGGTTTTTCTTGATGATCGTTATTATTTTTTTAAAGCACGAATTAATGCGAGCATCCGTGATTAGGTGGTTGCATGTATGCTTCTGTATGTATTTTTGCTTCGTTTTTTGTATCTAATTAATGTTTGCTTGCTTGAGCTTTGTTTGTCTTGGACCTTGATTGGCTCGTGGGTTGTAATGAGAAAGGAAAGGGTTAGTTGGGCTGATTCGCGCCACTGCAACATCGACAATTATGTTGCGCAACAATGTGTTGTTGAAATTAGAACATCCCAATGTTTTCATACATCAAACAAAGTTTGTTTCCTGCACAATACAACAACAACAGAACTGGACGCTGGAAAACAAACCGTTGTAATAATAATAATTGCTCAAGAAAAAAATTTACTCGAGTACTTACTTACCTGCACTCACCTTCTTGTTACACAATCACCACAGCCGCATACCTAAAGAGGTAGCCAGTCGTGAACCTATCAGCTCGGCCTACCGACTCATTGTTTGTTTTCGAGTCGGCCAGATCCATTCTGTGCACAGCAGAATTCTGAATTATTAATTACAAACGGGATTCTGCTCGCTTGATCAGGCAGTGTGATCGATTGAGCTCTGCATCCTGTCAATTCCCTGGAATACAAACTCGGATTCCCTGGTCGTCCCAGGAGGACCTGGACAAAGGAATGTGGAGTGATGTTTGTTTCCAAAAGAAGAAGATGAGGAGGAGGAGGAGGAAGATAATGAGTCGAGAGAGAGAGACTTTCACTTTGTGATGCAAATGTTTCTCGATCTATTATTTTTTTTTATTATTATTATTATCATCATCAATGTTATTAATATTATTATTACTTTTATTATTATTATTATTATTGTTGTTGTTGTTGTTGTTTTTGTTGTTTCTATTATTATTATTTTTTTTTTTTTTTATTAATATTTTAAACTGACTGCACCTCGTCCATCTAAAGTAAACTAAGTGAATATCGATCACCTGATAACAAATTAACCAGATACTAAACCACCTCAATTAACCCAACCAGGTGAAGTCGACAATCAAACGACGGACCACGATTAAACGTCTTTTCCATTCCACAGGGTCGTCCTCGTCGTCCGGAACCATCAGTAGCGGTTCGACTCCTGCCAACGGCAGCTTCTTCAGCGACGTAACGATATCGGCGGCCGACAAGCGAGCGAGGACGAGCTACAGTCGCTACCAGACGCTGGAGTTGGAGAAAGAGTTCCACTTCAACAGGTATCTGAACGGCAGGAGGAGGATCGAGATTGCCCACTCGCTCGGCCTCACCGAGCGACAGATCAAGATCTGGTTCCAGAATCGACGCATGAAGTGGAAGAAGGACAACCGAATGCCGAACAGCAAGAGCGGCAAGATCGGCAGCTCGAACTCGGGATCGGGGACCTGCGGAACTGGTCAGTCCAAGCAGTCTTCTTCTTCGACTTCCTCGGTCGGAAACGTACCAACTGGCGAGGGCTCCTTCGACGACTTCCCTGAGAGCTTCGAGGGCGAGGACTACGATGTAGAAGAAGATGAGGAGGACGAAGACGACGACCAAGAGGCTTCGGGATTGGAGCAAAAGCTTAGGGACGAAAATCCGAACGCGAATGAGCAAAGGAACGGCTTGATGGTACCGAACGATTCCAATCTGCGCTCTTCTGGTTACGTCAGCCTACAGCAGATCTAGTCACGATTTGAAGGACATTTGATGACATTTCACAATCAAAAATCATCCATTTTGTCAAACTTTTTATCATGTCCTGGCTGCAAGATCTCTCTCTCTCTCTCTCTCTCTCTCTCTTTCTTTCTCTCTCATTTCGTGACTTTGCACGCAATGCAGAAGTTAATTCATTGATTCATTAATTCACGTCGGATCTCAGATGCATGATGCATGGACATGCTATCTGTAAAGTCCGACTTGTAATCTTTACAAGCGGCTAATTGTCGATTGATTGATTGATTGATTGATTGATTGATTGATTGTAAATTTACAGTCGCCTAAAGGAGACTTATTCCAATCCAAAAGCAGTTCCTCAATCGCGCTATTGGCAATCACTCGTGAAAAGGGTAATCGTATTTTGTGAGGATTCTACTTCAATTTTCTTCTTTATTATTTTTCATTCAGAGTCGAATGAAGAACAAATTTGGCGGTTAATTTGAAAATGTAATCATTTCCTTTGTACTTTGATGGATCAACTTGGTTTTATTTTTTTCGTCGAGTTCGTCTGTTGCACAATTTTATGCACACCTTTTTCCTTTGTGATTTTCGAGCGTTTTGCTTTCTGTCTGCGATGTAACCACGTCAACCTGGCAATGCGATGATGTAATTCGACGTACGAAGGAGTACAAATTACATTTAACAAGTGCATGTACGAATTACATTTAAAAAAAAACTACAAATTGCATTTGCACGAAGTACAAATTACATTTACAACAAGTGCAAACTACATTCACAAGAAGTACAAATTACATTTAAAACAAGTACGAATTACATTTACAAGAAGTACAAACTACACTTATAAGAAGTACAAACTACACTTATAAGAAGTACAAACTACATTTACAAGAAGTGCAAACTACATTCACAAGAAGTACGAATTACATTTACAACAAGTACGAATTACATTTACAAGAAGTTCGAAGTACACTAACAACAAGTACAAAGTACGTTTGTACGAATCTTGTACCGTCTCTGATGCCAGCAAATTTCAATCGTGTAATAGTAATGTCTTATCTTTTGTTCATCTCTTTTGTCTCATTTCTCTGTTTTCGTCTTGTAAGGATCTCAGAAATGCTTATCATAGTCTTCATCGTCTTGCCATTGATAGCAATAATATTTATTGAATTGAGATCGACTTTAACCTGAGATGAATTTTTTTGAAATGCTTATTATTATTATTATTATTATTGTCGTTATTGTTATTATTGTTGTTGTCGTTATTATTATTATTATTATTATATTATAGTTATTATTATTGTTTTTATTGTTGTTATTATTAAAGTTTTTGGCGATTAATAAAAGTAATTTATTTATTATTATTATTATTTAACATCTGTTATCGTGTTTTCATTTAATTAATTAATTAATTAATTAATTAATTATCAATTGATTAATCCTCAGACAAGTTCAAAGTAACGAGTCAATAAGGAAATAATCTCAGAAGGAATTCTGAGGAAAGCGTTGTTGAAACTGCGCGCTAGATAAATGCACTGACGTAACAATTATGATGATGATGATGATGATGATAATGATAATGATAATAATAATAATAATAATAATAATAATAATAATAATAATAATAATAAGAATG